>CM032877.1:41725132-41790132 GCA_019176425.1 Megalops atlanticus
CTCGTAGAGACAGCCTGGAGAATGGTGGAAATCGAAGAAATTGCTTAACCAGCCTGTGGAGGGATGATTAAGTGGCCAGATTGAGAATTATCCCAGGACCTGGAGTTAGCATTGTTACATCTGTGATGAATACAATGGGATCCTAAATGACCACAGTCAGACAGGGCCTCGTTTTAACATCTCCACCTCCAACGGCGCCACCTACATCACGATACAGGGCATTAGATTTGCTTGGTCCAGAGGAGAGAGCACCCTCTACTGCCCACCATCACCACTTCAAATAGCAACCGTGTTCTCCCCCATTTCCTGAATGAGAGCTAACCAGACCCAGAAACACCTTGCTTGTGCCACGCCCTGATAGAAGGCCACAGGGTGGTATGGTTGCTGAATGTACCATGTGACAGTGATGTCAAAGTGTTGAACCTCATACTGACCTCTTCTTGTGTCCTTTGTCCTCAGTGCCCTTCCATCTCTCCCCAGAAACAGGTGGTGAAAAACCGGTCAAAGTCGACTGGGGAGATCCAGCAAGCCAAAAAGGTAACTGACTGTCTCTCAAAAGAAACATTACCATCAGTATTTCTGGACTCTCTCTATGACGAGATGTACATCTCAAATTTGACTGTTAGCATTAAATTCCAACATACTTCACCATGTTAACTCAAATATTAAACCTACTCATCCATGAATTATCTGGCTCCCTCTAGTTCCAGTGTCAATGCACCCTTTTGCTCATTTCTTTACAGACGTATCAGCCTGTCAGCAAAAACAGTCACTGATTAATGAATCAAATAAATAACTGCTCTCACATTTCAGGCCTTTCACACGCCTCAGAAGTCTTTGCCAGGGAGGTCGGACCTGGAGAAGCTGAAGGTACATGGCCGCATTTCCACTTGCATACGCCGCTCTTGCCTTCTGTTTTCTTCATGAGGAGTGAATCAGGGGCTGGAGGCATACAAGCACAAGCATCTCTCACCCTCTCTCACATCCTGTCTAAGCACAGATTAGCTGCATGCAGTTCCAGAACAGCACGCAGGGCAGGTACTGGGATGGTGTTCAGAGGGTTGGTGGGTCAGAGGGCACTGCTGTGGAGTGTTTCAGCATGAATATCGCCCGGAGACCCTTCAGTAAAATACGGAGTTGAATAAATGGATACGTATGAATGTAAACCCTGGATAAAGGTAGTATACCTTTGGTATGGTAGTGTACCTTATGGTAGTGTACTTCCCTTTTCCAGTCAGGTTAATGCAAGTTAACTTATGCTAGGGCTTGAATAGTGGTATGCTCACACTTACTGGTCTGGTAGTGTTGTTAGCCCGGTCTAACACTGTTGCTTGTTCAACTTCTGTTCTTTTGTGCTGGAAGTTGCTCTGGATAAGAGAGTCTGCTAAATGAATGCAATGTAATATAATGTAATAAAGGTATCACTTAAGCAAACATAAATGTGTATGTTACGAATGCTGCTGCAAGGTTCCCTCTGAAGTTCGGATGTGTCTGATTCACAGGAAACCCCAGAGGGTTTGGAGACTGCATCTTCACCCTCAGAGGAGCTGAAATGATGGAAGCCATGAGGAAGACGAGCTGACTCGCTGAGCATCATCTGAGGGTTCCTTGCTGGATTTCATCGTGGTTGGAGCCATTTGTGCTGTTGCTTTTATGTTGGAGAAAAGAACATACTATCTTTTCTCCATACTATCTATCCTATCTTTGACATTAGCTAAACTTCACCCCAGCAAGACTTCCACCCAGTGTGTGTGTGTGTGTGTGTGTGTGTGTGTGTGTGTGTGTGTGTGTGTGCATGTGTGTGTGTGTGTGAGAGTGAGAGAGAGAGAGAGAGAGAGAGAGAGAGAGAGAGAGAGAGAGAGAGAGAGAGAGAGAGAGAGAGTGTGATAAAAGAGGAGTGGCTCATGTGAATTACACCAAGCAAATTACAGAAACATACATTAGCAGTGGATGCTAATGGAATGCTAATGGAATTGGACCCTTCTGTTTTAATGTGCCTGAAAGTGGGATTGTGCTGATGTTGTTTGACCATGTTCGACCAAAGAACAAGCCAAATGTGACAGAACACTGGATTTTACTCAAGCCAAAAACCTGACCAATAAGCTAGATACTCCTCAGTCCATTTTGATGAACCAAGCCTGCAATCAACCCGGTGATGCATGGTCAAGAACACTGCCCACACCATGGCAACACATACACACACATATGCACACATACACACACACTTCTGACACACCGCCATCATAATATAAAGCCAGAGGTACAAACCAGCTGAATGCAAATACCCCAATCTAGAAGGGAAGATATTTTTTGTCTGTCACTATTGCTCTGCTTCTCAATGTAGGTTTTTTTACAGAGTGATCTGGTTAGCCTTTGTCCTAAGGAACGCAGTAGCATCGATGCTCAAAGTAATGATTAAATGTGCAGTAAACTGCCCTCTACATCATCACTGTTATCATGCCGCTACTAGAAGCAGTTTCATTCCTCAGTACCAGTAATGTGCAGTATAGGATATGTATGCCATGGCTCTTTGTGTTTGCAATTAGTTTCACTGGTCTCAACAGCCCAGTGATTCTGATCATCAACATGATGGATAGGCAGAAATACTGTATTACTGTGCAGTGGTACCTTGGCCATTAGTTCTGTTTCAGGAAAACATTCTGAAACTGTAACGTGCACAGTTGATATAAACATTGGATTTTACATGACTCTTCTTTTGGACTCATGAATAAACAAAATTGATTGGGTTAAAAAAAATGTAACCAAAGTTAAATAAATTTTTACTGCAGCTGTCTCACAGGCTTTCATTGGAAGGACAACTGACAAAATCACAAGGGAAATTTCGTCATTGAAAAAGTAAAACTGACTGAGGCCCCATCGACACCTGGAACCTTATCGACAGCTGCAACCTCACCTCATGCAGAAATGCATGCATTTGCACAAAACATTTGTGTCCGAGAACTGCAGCACAATAGCATATGATGGACACAGATGAGAGTGAAGGCAAAGGAACTGGAAGAGCACCTAATACACCACACAGGATGAGGTAAGAGCAACAGAACTCACCAGGTAAGCATGGTGAAGCATGCCAGTGGACTGAGGGTAGGTCTGCGGTGGGTTTCAACCCACAGTCCTCACAAACCACAGGGCACAACCAGAGATATGATCAGACTGCTGAGCTACAGCCCAATGCCCTCAGCAGATGCAACCCAGCCCCGCAGACAATAACAAACATAACCTACCGGCACAATGACCGTGACAATAGCAATACTAACATACTCTCCCTGCCGAACAGGGATAGTTGAGTAGCATCACATTATATTGGTTATTGTCAGTCAATACCTAAGAGCAATACATGAGCAATGTTGCATTATAGTGGCTTTTATCCTCCCTGCCTAGCAGTGATGCAAGGGTAACATCACATTATAGCAGTTTTTGTCAGAAGTTGCAGTGAATTTGAATGACCCTTTTCATCAGCACTGAACTATAACCCTCCTACTCCTTCAAGTCAGGTCTTTGGAAGCCCAAAAGGATTGTCATTCCCTAATACCAACTCAGAAATGGAAACTTCTGTCTGTGCTACAAATGTGATGAGAAATGGGGACTGTACCCTGACCCTTGCAAAGGTAAAGTCAATCAAAATAAACTCCTGGAAATATCTGGTAACCATATGTACATTGTAGACATTCATTGTAGACAGATTGTAAGGACTTCATCATCATAACTACTCTATTGACATTCAATTAGAGTTAAAAATAGGGAGGCAAGTCTTTATCACAGCTTCAAAAGCATTACTAATGGTTAAAAATGTAAGCCTTTCTATAGTTTAGGCCTGTCATTTGCCAACAATGACCACCAGGAGTCCGAGGTAGCAGAGCACAATTGGCTTTTTTGTGATAGGATAGAGTGGGTTTCATCAGCGCAAGGTCTGCTCACCCTGCCACTGTGACGCCCTCTAGTGGCTGGAGGGGTGCCTGTGAGATGGCGGTGGAGCTGAGTTCAGTCTTTCAAATGCCATTCGCCTCGCTGTGGTGTGCTTTGTGTGGGACTCAGTGTGGAAAAATAGCCTCTGCCTGCATTTGAGCGTACTGGAGGATTGCATTAGCCTTGCCTCAGTACTCCCGCATGCTTGAGTACTGTGGGACTTGTAGCATGAAAAATAGCCTGAGGCTGCGATTGAGCGTGTTGGAGGACTGCATTCGTCTCACTTCAGAGCTGCTGTGTGAGCTTTTGGGGGGGGGGGTGGGGGGTGGGGGGTGGGGGGGGGGGGTGCAGAGGTGAATCTACTGAAGATCAACTGTCAATTCCAAACTGAGTACAAAAGAGGAAACGTCTGGAGCATGCCTTTCTAACGTTATTTCTGGCCGACTGGGGCACCTGTAGACTGTAAGAATCTGTAGACTGACTAAGGCATATTGTTCATTTAATTGTTATTTTTTAAAGGGGTATATCTTAAATAACTTAAATATAATATTTTTTTGATGCAGTTACAAGTGTAGCTCTCCAGGACTTTGACTCAATTATATTTTTTAACTACCTTTGGCCCCCTTCATTAGACGCAATGTTTAATTTCATTTCTCTCTGTAAAATACCCACAGTGAGGGCTCTGCAACAGTTGTAGATGGCACAATGCTGTATGCAATATGAGTGTTTGTTTTATTAGTGGCTGTAAAGAGGCTGTATTCTCAGCCTGCAGTCTGTATGCTTGGTCTGTACAAGAGTCTGAGGTCATATGTCTGAGCTGCCAGCAGCAGCAGACTGCCCTCTGCTGTCAACACTCCGCAAGTGCAATCACAGGCATCAGTCAAACCCATTGCACATCATACCGTAACAGACCACAATAGACAACAGACAAGAGCGATACAAACACATGGGCTGGCATCTGAGTGGCTTATTTGATAAGGAACCCTAATGTCGTTACAGTAGGGGATTGTAAAAATCTGTTCCTACAGTAAGTAAATCATTTCATCAGCAGCTAGAGATTAAGTGCGTCCTTCCAGTCGGCCAGATGTCTGTAGCGCTCCTTATCGCTCGGGCACAGGGATTCGGGGGCTCGCTCTTAATTTGCTCTCCGTCTCAGACGGCAGCTGGCAGGTGCCGCGGCACAGCTGGGAGGAATCAGGAGCTCACATCGAGGCTTAAAAGGAAGTCTGGGATGGGTTCCAGAATGTTCTTCTCAGTGTTGTTTGGACCCTTGCCCGGGGAGGAACATGTTTGTAAATAAAGGGTCAATGGGCAGCTGTGCGGCGCGTCTGACTGAGAAAACACGCTCACTGTCACGTGGATCCTTTCACGTTCGTGAACACAGAGCTGTGAGACCAGAGCATGGGTGTGAAAGAGGCAGCTATCGGCATACGGCTCGTCCGTGTCTCCTGCGGCTCCTTTCAAGATTGAACACTGTGCTGGGTGGCAGTGTGGCATAGCGCTAAGGAGCAGGATTTTAACCTGTGAACTTGTGATTGCAGGCATTACCTGTAGGGCTCTAAGCTCTTATTCAGATGAAAATTGACCTACCCCAACTCTCAGGCATTGGGATCATATGTTCGACTCCCATGCCGAGACCTCAGAATTTCACTCTTACCTAATTTATGACATTCAAAGGCAATGTAGCAAGGTTGCTGGTTTGATTCCCTGCTGTTACCACTGCTGCTGTACACTTGGTAGTTAACCCACAATTGCCTCTGCGAATATTCAGCTGTAAAAACAGTAACCTATGTACATGGCTCTGGATAAGAGTGCCTGCTAAATGACAATAATGTAATGAACAACATTTACCATTAAGTTGTTCATTTTTTTGTGTGTAATTAGAACATAGCTCGTGTTGTGCTCCTGCTGCTTGAATAGGACAAAAACAGGTAATCTCTTGTGACCTGTTTGTGGCCTCTTGAAGAGCATGATAGGACTGCGAAGGAATCAGGAGACACACATAAATGTCACAAACACTTGGCCCAACTACATGAGCCTAAACCTTATCCTGCAGAAATACATGCCAGAGAAACCTTTCACCCAGACAGCAAGCAGCTCACAGTCAAAAAACTCAAAAAAATTCAATCGAACAATCAAACCGATCAAACAATATACAGGCAATTTACCCCAGCCACCCAACTCTACCAATCAGGGGATCCCCACAGCATGCAAACACAGCATGTCTTATGACCATGCAAGAGACTCGGTGTAGGGGTGCCCCGAAGCACTGTCAGTGCAGCCACAGTCTGCAAGAGGCACTCTGATGCAGCCAGTTGGCTTTGGAGAGAAAGAAAAAAGAATAAGCTTTGGTGCGGGCATTGAAATTAACTTACCGCAAATGTGTGTAACTTGCTGGGGTCAAATAAGTTAAACCTTCAAAGAGTCTCCTCTCAAACTTTGTGGGTGGGGGTGGGGGTGGGGGGAACTTTGAGATTTATACAGCACGCTGGCAAGTTTACACATCGCTGCATTCCCTTACTGCGGCTCACGACATTTAATTTAAAGAATAAATCACTGCATTACCATGTTATAAACCCCTCCCCCAGGCGACAGTGTTAGCCAGACAAGTGAACATGTTGGGCACTAATTACATTACTGTCCAGACATTAGTTAATGCCAGGATTTAATTAAACCTAAAAACTGTACAAGAAAACAATGGGTTGAATGAACATGTCAGCATTAAAATGAATTCATGGACCTATCTATTAACTAATGTAGCAATGTATGCCACAAGAAAATCGCTGTTTGACAAGAAACTTTTAAAGTGAAAGCATATGATGGGAGTAAACATAATGAGGTCTGGTGTAGCTAAATCACAATGTGTATATAGTATGTGTGTGTAGGTGGGGGTGTATACGTCTCAGTGTGTGTGTGCATGTGTGTGTGTGTGTGTGTGTGTGTGTGTGTGTGTGTGTGTGTGTGTTTGTATGCATATGCTTGTGTGTATGTGTTAGCGTGCACATGCACATGTGTATGTATGCACGTGTGTGACATACATATGGGAATTTGCTTATGGAGCTGTGAGATAGTCATGGATCACTGCATGGAGATAATTTACAGGAAAATGAATGTCAGTTGACCTCCTAGGTATTCTGGTATTCTCCACTTGGATGCGTACCCCAAGCTGCACTCCCCTGCGTACCCCAAACTGCATGTTTAAAGCCCAGGTGGGTCAGTCCTGTTGTGCCCTCAAGCATGGTGCTTAACTTGGAGGGTATCTGCTAACCAGTAAACAATATTCCAGCTTGTACCACAACTCTGATAAGCAATATAACAGTTAAGCTTCGCTGGCTGTTCAGATGAAACATCAACAGAAAAACTAAGCACAGCAGTGCTCTGGACTTGGGGATGGTTGTAATCCCACAGTGAGGCCTTGTTGCTGTGTTCTAGACCTGCTTTGAGTCAGCTGAATGGATGCATACAGCACACATGCACGGAACCACTGGCAGAAGTAGTTGAAGGATGAAAATACTGTTTTAGAGTTTGGGGGTTTAGGGTGTGTGTGTTTCCTGTAAGGGTGGGGGCTTGGGCATGTTGTAAGTTGGGGGTAGGGGATGTTTGCCTTTTTTTTTTTTTTTTTTTTTTTGGCCAAGCCTCTGAAATGAATTAGTAAATATGTCCAGCCCCTGCTCAGGTTCTGAAGTGATACAGCCCAATTTGAGATTATATATACTTGTACCTCTTACCCAGGAAATATGTTACTGCCATGATATACTGCATGTTGAGGAAGGCACAGATGTACATGTACATACTGACTAGTCTGTTTCTATGAATCAAGGGAATTTCTTGGAATAAATCGCATTGTACCCAGGCCACCTCAGTCGCTGGGTTCAGAGTAAGAGGATGAGACAAACTACCAACACAAAATGTCACCACTAGGGGTCACGTTTTCCATTCTCTACACTGCCCAAAATGAACTGACAGCAGGTTTGCAGTGAAACTAGAAGAGTCAAAGACTCTTATTGACAGAGATATCAGGCAACCTACAATATATCCAAACTATTGCCTACCCAAACTACAAAATATCCACCTTTACCTCACTGGAAATGCATATTTGATGAGTCAGTGGGCATCCTCTGAATACTTTCCCTCTTAGAGAATCTCAGTCTATGAGAATCTCAGGTTCCATTTATTACAGATTAACAGGCTGGAATGTCAGTTATGGGTTAGTGAATTGGGTTAGTTAAAGAGTGAAGAGTCTCTAGCAGGTATAAAAGTAGCCTCAACATCCCTGCAGAAGTGACACTTGAGCTGGGAAACATGGTTCCAAGGTGACAGCGTGCCAGTGTCAGGTAAAATGTGGTGAAACAACTGCTTTTTTTGGGAGTAATCAGCTCTGAGCACCCTTTCTTTGAGTTCCGAGCGCTGGTTTGATTGATGCAATGGAATCTGTAATGCTGCCAATGATTCACTGCAACTTTCCCCGTTGATGGTATACGAGGGTAATTTCCTCATTCCACATGGGGTTTTGAGGCTGAGTGTTACGATCTATTGAGAGGTTTATTTGGAGTAGATTCCACTGCTGTGCGGTAATTTAAACTGAGGAAGCCGATTAAAAGAAAAGCATTGATTCTGCTGGTGCTCTCCTGCTGGCTGAAATGCAGGAAGCAAGAGTTTGCCGTGTGAAGCGCTCTTTGAGCATTTGCGGTGATGAACAGGAAAGGAGGGGAAAGTAGATTGATCGGCTTTTCAAAAGCAAATCACCCTTACAAAGAAAAAGAAAAGAAACAAGTCTGGCACCAGCCCTTCCTAATTGCTGACTGCGAAGCTGTGCGCTCTGTGACCAACGATCAGGCTGTCTTCCTCCAGAGGTCCCTACATGCTGATACTTGATATTTGAAAGAACCGTCTCTGTGGAGCATTGCAGGCAAAATTTCTCAGCTTGAGGCATGACAGGAGCAAAACGATCACTTGGTGAATGGTGAAATTGCTCCAGGTCATGGCTTTTAAACAGATGTTATGGCACCTCCTTCAAGTCGTGCTCTCAGTCTGAAGGTGTATAAAATCTGAAGCTTAAGAAGAAAAAAGAATGTGTTTCATGAAAAATCTGGCATTAGTTGCATTCTACGACGCAGAATTAAGTGAATTTAGCGCTATAAAGAATGACGAGTGAACATGCCTCAATGGAATTCCTTTGTTTTTCAGCAGTGCATCATTCAGAAGAGGTCACATCCTCCTGTTCAGTCAGAAATCAGCATTCCTGGAGGAGAACCAATGACAAGGGGTAATGTTAACCAAACCACCACTGTTGCATCTGCTCTTACAACAAAGAGTATTGGGCTCTGGGCATGGATGTTAGATTATAAAATGAAAAACCATTGGAACTAGTAGTATTAGTTGAAGTGTTCCTGGTGAAATGCTGTAGTATGTGGTTGGGAAGGGTAGGAGAGTTCTTCTTTCATTACTTGGTGGTTCAAATCCCCATCAAGGGACTTTTCTGTAGGCGTCCCCCTTGGGCAAAAGGCTTACTTTGGATTGATTCCGCAATAATCCAGTGCTTTCCAGAGAGTTAATAGGCTTGAGCCATTATCTTTGAGGAAGTTTATTTTGGCCCGAAGCGTCTTCAAAATAAGTAGCAGCTGACAGTGAAACTTGCCTACCTCTGAGGCCGGATTTGGGTGTATTTGTGCTCTGAGGTGTGTTTGCTGCATTTCAGGGAGAAGACATTGGCAGTATCTTGCGGCATTCATGCTGCACAGATTCTATGCACATTCACAGATCTTTGAGTCATGTGAACAGTTTATCCCATTCATTATGCTCGCTATTGTCAGACAATCCATCTTACATAAAAACCAGTGAATCCTGGCACAATCAAGCACAACATCTGTACAGCTGCCCTGCAATGTAACCATGGTTATATCACCAGGCTCACTTAGACCTGGTTGGTCTGCTTGGATTTACCTGCAACGTCACCTGTGTTTTCAGGTACAAGTTCCCACAGTTCCACTCCCTTCTGGCTCCCAGGACCCAGGACAGGGGATGGTGGAAGTTCCAAGGTGCCAGGTAGTTGAGGGCATGGGGGTGAAATTAGGGCATTATGGATTTAGAAAAGCTATTAGGCCACACCCACAGCAGTAAGCCCTTTATATTAAGCTGAACGTGTACTGGTATAACAAATGTCACAATTGCTTTAGGAATGCCTTGTTATATAACAGCCACATCCTGAAGTAACTAACATAGAAGAGAGGTCTGTGGTTTGTGTAATTACACTGTAATTAAACCCCTCAGCCCTTCCAGATTAGTTACCCAGTGGTTGTTCTGCTGTGAAGTGTTCTATATCTTTGTTTTAGCATGTAGATCACTGTGAGGGGCATGTGCTGGTGGTCTGAGGTCTCTGTGATCTCTTTACTTTTGACAAGCTGCAGAACAAAATGAGGAGAACCCAGCCTAGATCCATCCATATCACTATGTCCCTAACTTAGAGTAATGCTTTTAATCAAGAATAACATCTATGTAAAAACTGCACTCAATAGCTGTCATTTATTTTATTGACTGCTGCACTTTTCATGATGTGTAAATGTTGGAAAGGAAGTAATGCATTCTTAAATGTGTTATTCAAAGTTGAGCACAAATGAACGCTATGGAAGATAGATTGAACACCCCCTGCAGTGTGATAAAGTGCTGCTTTGGGTGTTGTGTACGGTCTGTTCAGAGCCCTCGATGTGGAACAGGAGCAGGATGATATCGCTCTTCATCAATGTTTCCAAGCTGCCACTGCTCCTCCTCTTCCTCTACATGTTCGTCTGCTCCCTGGACATCTTGAGTTCTGCCTTCCAATTGGCTGGAGGTAACTGTTCTACCGTTATCTCCTACTGGCCCGCTATGAGATCACGCTTCCCCATCTATTACCTCTAACCATCCTGTAACATGGAATATACATCACTGATCCCTTCAGCTGACTTTCCTGTAATTTACAGTTCGTGTAACTGCCCACCAAATATTGTCCTTTCAGTGGTTTCTAGGCCAAATGGTTTAACCACTTGCAGTCAGTTAACATTGTTTCTTTCTGTTGCAACATGAGCTACATAATCCATCCTTTTCTTTGAATTGAACAAAAGGCATTTTCCCACTGAGTAATTTTCTGCACTCAGAATTCACAATAGAAAGCAGTTGTATATAATTAACTTCCATAACGTTCAATCCTGTCAATAAATTGCTGAAAGGAAAACCTGAGTTGGCTTATATAACTGTATTACAGCAGAGTTACTTATTAAATCATAAATGTTCAACTGCAACAACCTTGGTAAAGGTTTATACCTCGAATTTAGACCATTAGGCCACTGAACTGTATGAACCAGCTGGTCCTAATCTGAGACAGTAACAGCTGCACCAGGTCAAATGTGGTCCAGTGTTAGAAACTCAAGACCAAAAATTTGTTACATTTAAGGTCTGATCTACTTCATTCAACAATATACTGAAAACCCCTACCGTATTAGATAAGCTCCAGTCATGTTTACATGCTGTGCTTTACCTGTTGGCAGGTAAGGTGGCTGGAGACATCTTCAAGGACAATGCCATCCTGTCCAACCCGGTGGCGGGCCTGGTGGTGGGAATCCTGGTGACAGTTCTGGTCCAGAGCTCCAGCACCTCCACTTCTATTGTGGTCAGCCTGGTGTCTTCAGGGTGTGAGTGTGAATGTGTCTGCTTGTGCATGCTTGGGGATGGGTAGGTGGGAGTGAGGCTTTCAGAGAAGAACAGAGGAAAGGTGGTCCTGCACAAGAAAGGACTATATGGATGGCATTTCATTTGAGTTAAAAAAAGAGATGCCACAGAAAACAGGGGGTGTAGTATAGTGACAGGAGAAACGTCACTACACTGTGGATGGAGCTAACATCTGCTAGCAATGACTCTGATTTGAACCATTTATAGAGTTTGGTTGTGGAGGCTGCTTTTGATCGGTACATGGTCAGCGATTGGCAGTGCATGGTAATTCCACCCATTCTGGGGCTCATGAAGCCTCAGTCCCCTAGATTCTCGAGATTCACTCCAGCTCCTAAGACTTTCAGAATATATATATTTTTTTTTGCAATATGCTTTCATCTTAGTCAACCAGCTGCTTTGCTGTGCATTTTCAGGCTCTGGCATGTTAGATCACTGAGCTGCAAACAGGGTGGGCTGACATGTTACCTTTATTTGTTAACCATCCTGAACCTGTTTTTCATTGTTTTGCAGCATTAACAAGCATGCCAATTTAACCTGCCCCTTTTCACATGACTGCATCTAATTTGTAAGATTGACCTCAGAGCACTTTTCCTGGAACCATTTTTATGAGCAAAAAACAAACAACAATTTTACAAATATATGTATCAATTATGTACACATAACTTTGTAAAATAAAAATGATTTAATACGCGTAATGGTTAATGTACCATGCACAGAGGTGATGCTACCACATTAGATGCACTTACACAGACAGGCTGCTGAGAGGTAAAGCTTACTTTAATTGGCAATCCTGCTAATGATGAAAACCAGGTTTAGAACCATTGTGGGTGTGTTTGTATCTCTCTTGCCTCCACAGTTTTATATAAACTGCAGGCGCCTGACTCCCTGCACCAGGGTCTCATTATTTTCGGCCTTTATGCATACCACGATAACGACATCTCATTTCCAGCGGCTAATTGCCAAGCAGCTGAGGGCCCAATTAGAGCCTATTGCTGTTTCCCCTCCTTTGTCCACATTTTTTGTGGTCCCTATATATATCTATATCTATCTATCTATCTATATATATATATATATATATATATATATGTGTGTGTGTGTATGTATGTGTGTGTAGATATACACCATATAAGAATGTGGCTGACATTCACTTTGACCTCAAAGCACAATCTCCTTAAGCCTGAATTATGTCATTGAGAGTCACTCTCACTAAACTATACCGTGATTTCTGTAGCACCTAAAGAAAAATGTTGTCAAAGTAATGAAAAGCCAAATGAAAAAAAAAACAAACAAATAGGCACTTTAAATTTGGTATTCAGGGAGACAGAGTAAAGGTCATCTGGGCTAAAGGGGGTCCACACCTATGATTAGTCACCCTAATAAGGATAAAAGGGTAGACACATTATAGTCAATGATGTTTTCTACACCATCCCTGCAGTCAACACATGGCCTACTCCCTGCTACATGATTGGCCAGCTTGCTTGTATTTCTATTGTGTTATGAGGCAAATCACATCCCCCAAGAAAAGAGGTCCACAGCACTCATGGTCCGTCCCTAACACTGACCTGCCACAAAACTGAATCAGCTCCACTGTGCTGATTTGGACTTACAGTGTGACACAGTTTGTTTTGGGAGCCCTGTTAGGCTGCATCTTAGCACGACGCTAACAACCTGGTTCCCCCAGTAGTGCTGGATGTAAGCTCTGCCATTCCCATCATCATGGGCTCCAACATCGGCACCTCTGTCACCAACACCATCGTGGCCCTGATGCAAGCGGGAGACAGGGACGAGTTCAGAAGGTAAGAGCGCTGTCAGGGGTCAGGGTTCAAGGCTATGACATGGTAACGGTAAGCAGAAGACTACATGTTCAAACCACAAGTGGTGGTGGTGGGGGGGCTGCTATTGCACTTTTGAACCAGGCACTTAACCTGAACTTGCTTCATGTGCATAAATGGATCTTATGTAAAATGCAAGCTGAGTAAGCTTCCCTGAGTGTCTCCGCGTAACATGAATTATGCAATATGGGGAGACGGAGCACAGCCAGGCTTAAACTCACATCATCACTGAGGATTGAAGAGTACATTGAAGCAGGAGCTCCAGCTGTCTGAAGTGCTGTGCGCTGACAGCTTCCTGGACTGGATGTGTCACATCCTGCAGGGCCTTCGCCGGAGCCACGGTGCACGACTGCTTCAACTGGCTGTCGGTGCTGGTGCTGCTGCCGCTGGAGGTGGCCACAGGTCTGCTGAGCTGCCTGGCCCAGGCTGTGGTCACAAGCTTCCACATCCGGAGCGGGGAAGACGCCCCCGAGCTGCTGAAGATCATCACCGAGCCCCTCACCAGCCTCATTATCCAGGCAAGTGATCATTACCGAGCTCCTCGCCAGCCTTATCATTACATTACATCCAGACAAGACTTCCTCTGAAGCTGTCATCACTCTTCATCTGCATGAGTCTTTTTACTCCCCTTAGTGCTGTTATAACCTTCAGCTACATCAGTACTCTTACTCCCCTTCAGCTGCATGAATACTGTTACTTCCCTTCAGCTACATTAGTGCTGGTACTCTCCTTCAGCTACATGAGTCCTGTTACTTCCCTTCAGCTACATGAGTACTATTACTCCACTTCAGCTACATTAGTGCTGGTACTCTCCTTCAGATATATGAGTACTGTTACTCCCCCTCTGACACATGAGTACTGTTACTCCCCTTAAGGTCTATGTCTCTGCCACTCCAATTCTTCAGCTGTTTGACTCCTATGGCTCCTCTACAACTCCACTCAAGCTAGAGGTCTGCTGCTCTCCCTCTTCTGCTACTCGCGTATTGGTTGGCATTTTTTGGAGGACAAAACAAAGATGATTCATGAATTATGCAGCAGCTGAAGAGTGGTCACTCATGTGGAACTATCATGATGCACACAGTAGTCTACAGCACATGCCATATTTCTTGTCAAAATTTCCATGCACAAATGACTGTGGGTATATTGCTGTAAAATTAAACCACAAAGAACCTATCATGCATGAACCTTCTAGCCGCTCTTTCAAAATTGATATCGATTTTTTGTCCTACCTCTCTCCCAGCTGGACAAATCCGTCATCACTGAGATCGCCACAGGAGATGAGAGCATGCGCAACCGGAGCCTGGTGAAGGTGTGGTGCAGGACTGGTCTCCTCACGGTAAGGCAGACTGGGTGTGTGCGTGCGTGCCTACTCGTGCCTGTGTGTTTCTGTTGCTGGCATGGTCTGGACACTGACACGGAGTTCCTCTCCTCTCCTTCACCACAGTCTTCGGTGAACATGTCTGTCAATGGGCCTCAGAACTGCACCTCTGGTTACCCCTGCTGGCAGCAGGGCGTTGCTGCCTGGACCACACAGAACCTGACTTTGCAAGTCAATATTGAAAAATGTAGGTCCAATTCACACCTGCGATCTCAATAATTTGAAATGTGATTGCCAGAGAAACCAGGAGGAATAAGGTAAATATGCTGCTAAGAAAAAAATAACCCTTTTAGATGTGAGTGGTGATCACAATACCATTCATGTGCCTAGCAGACACACTCATTGAGGGCAACTCTCATAACCTAAATCCTGTGTATTACACACTTATAAAAATGTAATTTCTGGTGGGAATGAGCTCCGTTTGGGGCGCTTATGGCCTCCTGTTGAAGAAGTCACTTCCCTAAGTAGTGATCTTCTCTTGTGCCTCTGTCTGAGGTATGTTCAAAGCCTGCATAGGTCTTAGGAAGCATGTAAATCAGGGCATAAATACTTGGTTTTAACATGCACTTATATTTTTAGACACCCTGACCCAGGGTAACTTCCATAGCTCTCATCTAATCATCCTTTTGTGCATCTGAAAATCCAAGGTGCAGCTATGGATCAAACTCAGAGTAGTTACCTGATACAATGTCTGTACCCAGTATTTGATTGCAAGGAGTAGCATTCAAATGCTAGCTGTACTCTTTCCAAGTGTACATTTTCACTGCTCAACACCATGCTTAAAAGGGAAGTGCATATTTTCTACCCAGAATACACACATGGGACTTGAACCTACAACCTGCAGGTTCCAAGCCGCTGCCTCTAACCTCCTCAGGCAACCATCTGTTTGTGGACTCCTCAATGTCAGACCTGGCAATTGGTCTCCTCCTGCTCGCCGCCTCCCTGGTGACACTGTGCACCTGCCTGGTGCTCCTGGTGAAGCTGCTGAACTCCCTCCTCAGGGGTCAGGTGGCAAAGGTCATTCACAGGATCATCAACACAGGTGATTGCTGATTGGTGGGGACAGCTCAATGTACACTGGCAAGGGCTCAGAGTTCAACAGCACCACCGTATCAACGACAGGAGGATGAAATGGGAGGAGTTACAGGTGTTAACAGTGACTCACTGATTTTAACAAATGGAACGCGAGTTGCTTTGGATGAGTGTTTTGATTGGTTCAAAGGTATGTCAATGAATGACAGCACAGGGCAACCCCATCCCCTATACTGCTGATGAATGCTCACTCTCTCAGCATTGCTCTGTATGGAATACAACAGAAGGTCACACTTTTCTTTAAGGACTTAATTATATTATTAGATAACAGTTAATAAACACATTGCTCGCTATTATTTAAGTGTGGCATATTTTTTTATTTCAGTTAGTAACCATATAATAAGAAGGTAGTAAATTACTCATTAATGACAGTAAAATTTATAATAGAATATTTATCTATATCCATTTTTTAAATAAATACTCTAACATCAAAAAGAGGCCCTGAAAGTAATATGTCCAAAAAAAAACAGAAGAATATGAATAATTGCCTCAGCCCCAATGGGAATATGAGGCTTCCAGCAGCTGCATACACTGTACAAACAGCACCAAATTACTGCATACAATTACTTTTGCAGTTTGCGACTATCTGCACTCTCATTTACAGCGACCATCTTGCCATGATTGGTTTGTAAAAGGCCCTGCAAGAGAGCAACTGCTAAATAAATAAACCAACTAAAATTAATACTTCTAATAATATTATAAATTACTACTAGTACTAATATCAACAGTAATGAAAAAGCACCAAATGACCTTCTTTCTTTACAATCCTTTACATCATGTATATACATTTATTATATATGTAATTGCTCTGCTAAAATGTTTGAAATCTGCTGGTTGAAGCAAATCTGTGAGCCCCTCTGTTGGAACACATTAAGTATGATAAATCTATCAATTCTCAATTATGACTCCCTGCTGTGACCTTTCAGGATAAATGGATCTGTTAGTGAACGGAGGGTGATTTTGAATGGTGTCTTTATTCTGTTTGGCCTTTTTGCTCTCTGGTCTTACTGTGCTGTATCAGCACAGGCTTAATGAGCATGCAAGGCTGTTATCTGAAAAATAAGTTAACTTTAAAAATGATCGCCGAGCTTGAAAATCTAACTGGACGTTGAAATTAATTTTATTGTATTGAGAAAAAAAGTCAATTAATTTTGAAAAAGTAACCGCGGGTCTTTAGTTGGCTGCACATTAGCGAGACTACACAAAGCCGACCTTACAAAAGTGAGTTATTCATGCTTCATATGTCCAAGGGAAGTTGAAAGGATTTTTTTCCCCACAATGTTTGTCTTCTTATGGAGCAACTCTAAGTGCTGCTGACAGAGCTCTACGTAACACTCACAATGTGAATCACCCCCAGACTTCCCGTACCCTTTTGGATGGCTTGCAGGATACTTGGCTATACTCGTTGGCGCCGGTATGACTTTTGTGGTCCAGAGCAGCTCGGTCTTCACCTCTGCCATCACCCCTCTGATAGGTGAGTCACTCAGAGGTGGTTGCATGGTCACTGTCAGACAGCCTGTGTGTGGTTTTATGGCCTGATAGTTGCTATCGAGGAAAGCCAGTGATGAACTGCAACGTGAGCTGTCTGAGCAGTCACTAAAAAGAAGAGGGGCCAGGCGTGGTGGAACTGCTTTTTTTAATAAAAAATCTGTGAGAGATAAAGCTGATTGTGTTTTAACTTTTTTTCTTAACGGTCAGTTGGGTATTGTTTAACTCATGAAATAGATCTTTGTAGAGTGAAACCTCAAGTGGAGTCACACTTCCATTATCAAGACCCAGTGATCAGAGAGCCCAGGAAGCTTTCCAATGTCCCTTCCAACGTCTCAAGGTTGACGTGTCTGGGCAAACTGAGCAAATACCTGGCAGGAGAGGAGTCTTCATTTAAATTGAGGACGTGCAGGATAGCTTCCCTGCATTGAAACCAATCCAGAGACACAGGGGGACCTGTGAAATCACTAATCTGATTTACCATTTCACCTTTCTCCATTCACCCGCCCTGTAAGGACTACATTAGCAACACCCTTGGTGACCCCAGCTTAACAATAATTAAGCGAAAAGGCCATCAGTCTCAGGGAGTAAGCGCTCTGTGGAAACCCCCATTACTGAGACAGAGGAGCAATTTCATTCACATTGCTAATGGGACCTAACAGGGCACAGTATTATTATCCTGAATCTGAATGAGATGTTTAGGAAACAGCTAAGTATCTAATTTCTGGCTGGGCCCTTAACTCTCACAATCGTATTCGTTATCATGGCCCGGAGTGAAGCTGCTCTGTTCTACCTTTTCTTATCTGTTCTTGCCGAAAATTCAATTGAAATATCATCAGCCCTTCAGGGTACTGCGGATGTCTGTGGTAATGTAAAACAATATTCAATGTAAAACAACTGCTTGGTAAGCTTGTTCCTCACAAATAACAGGTTCAGGACCATTATAGGTTTAATGAGTTCTGTCTGTTTGCTTTGTATTTCACAACCAATTAGCCACTGCTGCTAATTTATGAAATCGTTTCCGCACTGAGTGGTACAATGATGTTAGCCACTAGTGGTATAACGATACACGGATTCATATCGATCCATTGACACAAAAGCAAGGATATAGCTATGTTGATGAACTGATCCGTGGCATTGATTTTTTTAAATTGATTTATTTTCATAGACAATGGCACAGTGGTTTGGATGAAACTGGAGTGCCTGACACAATCCTAGTTATCTTTAAACAGTGGGTGTAATTTCAATGGCCTATATGAACTAATGCTTAAAAGCATGTAATAATTGTAAGGTTATGCTGAATCATATTGTATTGAAATGTATTGTATTGATTCATGTCACATAGTATACATATAGTATTCACATCACATAGCATTGAAGTGAAGATAAATTACAAGATACTGTATTTTTGCTTAGGTATCAATATTATATCGCATCATGGTTACGATTTACACCCCCATTGGCCACAACAGAAAGTTAATCCCAAAGTGAACTCAGACTTCCTGTCTGGGACTGCTGTTCTCCTGGTGCTTACAGGTATTGGCGTAATCAGCATTGAGAGGGCCTACCCCCTGACCCTGGGGTCCAACATTGGCACCACCACCACTGCCATCCTTGCTGCTCTGGCCAGCCCGGGGGAAAAGTTGGCTGCTTCCTTTCAGGTACCTCAGCCAGTCACAACACCCAAACAGTGCTTTACCATGCTTCAGGTGCACGCATCTGCCTTCCTGTTTCCAGCCACCGCTAATGGCATCACAGAGACCGGGCCCTCTCTGTTCACATCAGTCCCCAGTAAGGTCCTGGCCCTTTCAAACTCTCCCTCTCAAACCTGATCTCAATGTACAGGATTTCAGGTTCAAATCCCAGGGGGCCAATGCTATGATACTGTTGTGCAAGTTTGCATAGCCAGAATTGTGTTGGTAGGAAAGTATTGGAACTGTATAAATAAGAAATGTTGTTTATGCAATGTTTCAGCAAAATTAAAACCACAAAGCAATCTAAATGGAAATCGCAATGACATCTGGGAAATAATACTCACAAAGGCGACAGATCAGCTGACCACTGAACACAAAAACCTGACCTGAGTGTACAAATCTTAGACACAACAATTAATGTTTTTTTTAGTAGTCTTACAAATGATTGAGGGTAAGAAGTATGTTGAACAGTTCTGTAAATACAAGTTGTGCTCTGTTCTGCCTCTCATTTAAAGCCTCATGATGGCGTCTCTCATCGCCGATGGCAACCAGCATCTGCAGGACTGATTCATCTGATTGCACACTGGGGAAACGTAAACAGTAAAACTGAAATGGCAGCCAACAGCATTATGCCACATTCTTATCTTTTCCGACCAGTGTTATGTTATTTAGAAAGTTTACTATAACAATTCAATTTGATTTTATTTGTGTTGTGCTTTTTCAAAGAGAATTCATCACAAAGCAACTTTACCAAGATCCTGGCCTGAACCCTCTACTGAGCAAGCCTATGGCAACAGTGGCAAGGAAAAACTAGCTAAAAGGAAGAAAACTGGAGCAGAACCTAACTGAGGCAACAGAAGCAAACAGAACCTGACAAATCAAGAGAGGCTACTAATGTAAAAGTATAAAAAGCAATTCCAGACTGTAAATGCACTGTATCAGTCAGAGCGATCCTGAAGCTGAAATCTACTTCTGTCTGTTTTGTCTCGGTTTGTCTGGTAATGAACCTGGATTGGAACAATGCCTCTTCAGCTGGTTACCCTGTTCATTTGCTTGGCAGAGACCCTTATCCAGAGTGACATGCAGAGATGAGATCCGTTTATGACCATCAGAGATCCGTTTATACAGTCTGAATTTATTGCAGCACTTTGGGTTAAGTACCTTGCTCAAGGGTACAACAGCAGTACCCCACCTGGGAATCAAAGCAGTATCCATTGAGATCCAATTCCTTCTCCTTAAACTACGTTTACACTGGTTGAGTCTCCTTTTAGGTTGTTCACGAAGAGGCACAATGCATTTTCAGAGTGACTATGTTTATTCAGCTCTCTCGCTCGCTCTCTGTTTCTGTCTCTAGGTGGCGCTGTGCCACTTTTTCTTCAACATTTTGGGGATCCTGCTGTGGTACCCGGTGCCTGTTGCACGGCTCCCGGTCGCCATGGCGAAGGCGCTTGGCGAGCGCACCTGCAGGTACCGCTGGTTTGCCGTGCTCTACCTGGTCGCCTGCTTCCTGCTGATGCCCTCGCTGGTGCTCGGGCTCTCACTGGCGGGCTGGCGGGTGGCGACGGGTGTGGCCGCGCCCCTGGCCTCCGGCCTGCTCTTTGTCTGCGTCGTCAACGTGCTTCAGTCGCGCAGCCCGCGGCTCCTGCCCCGGCCCCTGCGCAGCTGGGACTTCCTGCCCCTCTGCATGCGCTCACTCGAGCCGCTGGACGCCCTCATCGCCCGGGCCATGCTCGGGTGCCACGCCCGCCGCGGCAACCCCTGCTATCCTCCGCCCGCCCTGTCCCAATTCACAACAGGGCCATCCGTCCCCCAGAGCAAGGCCGGGCTGGCCTACGATATCCCCACCCTCGCTTACCTGGATGAGACCCCCACTGCAGTCCCACAGGAGTGGAGCACCCGTCTGTAAGGGTCTGCTGGGTCATGCCGCTGTCCCACCATGAGGAGATGGGTTTCTGTCCTAGCTAGACTCTTGCCATTTTGTGTGGGCACTACTGTTTGTATGAAAGAGGAGAGCAGAGCTTTGTACACTGGTTCGCCTGTGCTGACACAATTCTATGCACTGTCATTATTGATTGCATAGGCTAACTGAACAAAGAGAAGTTGCTGTTAGAGGTATCCTCAAATGGCTGTTCTTTATAGGGAAATGGAAAGGCAATAAAATATATCAAATACATACAATATTTGTTAAAAAAAATCATGATCATTATGTGACAGCACTTTTTCAATTTTTATTGAGACTTGAGCGTAGGCAGAAAGATAAATCACACATTCAAGGGAGACCTTATCAGACCCAACTCTAACAGAAGCACTGCATCATGCAAGATAATGCACAGTATCAGTTGCACGCGCTCACACACACACACACACACACACACACACACACACACACACACACACACACAAATGCGCACAAACACACATACACAGAGCAACTATGAGTTTATTTATACAGTCCTCTCTATACAGAAGAGTGGATTTAAAATCCACTGATCTGGAAAATGGTATTTGAATGAATTCCATATCAGGCCTGTCTGCCTGTCAATCTTCTTGACTGATGAGACAGAAGACTGAATCACATCAATCACATCAATCGCGAATCACGTCAATGTACACTTTTTCATAAACAAACACATTCCTCTGATTTATTCATTCATTCATTCATTCATTCATGACAAAGCCACATGGTCCCTCTCACAGGTAAACAGCTGTTTCAGTCCCTTTAATGCAGTGTGCCCTCTGGTCTATAGAAAGTTTCATTCATTCATGGGAGTATGTGACATATGTGAGCAAATGTGGGGTTATTTCATTCAGGGTGAACCCTCCCTCCAATGAGAAAAGCCAAATTCATCATGAAATGGGTCCTTTTTTTGCTGCTGCGTGGTATGTCAGTGTTAGTACATGCAGTCTTTTAAGCAGAGTGTAGGTGTAGGTTTGGCAGAGAAGAAGAATCTAGGACTTAAAGCCCTGTGCATTGCATTTTATTACATCTTCTTAACAGACACTCTCATCGAGAAAAATTTACATGCTCCCATGTCATCCATTTATACAGCTGGATATTCACTAAAGCAATTCAGGCTAAGTACCTTGCCCAAGGATACAACAGCAGTGCCCCACAAGGGAATCAAACTGGCAGCTTCGAGGTCATGCATCCTGCTCTTTACCATTATGCCCCACTGCCGTGGGATATTGATGCTAAGTTATGGCAACATTACTTAGGGCAGGATGAGTCATTACAAAAATCGACAAGGCCAATGATTTCAGTGGTTGTTTTACATGTTAGTGAACCAGCTCTGACACCTTTGACACAAGTACTATAATAAAAATAAAGCGTAGTTTTTTTTGCATATGTGCAATCCATTCTCCAGCCCAAGAAAATTTTTTTACTTTGAATAAAAAAAAAAATTGCAGCCAGGGCAAAGATATTCAAGGATTACTATGATCCATTTCAAGACACTCTTCGCCCTCTAAAATTGAAATGTCAGGTAATTCTGACTCATAATATGCTGCCACAATTCTGCATTTTGTTTTAATTTTCCTGAAATAACTGATAAATAACAGAATATCAACCTCCCGCAGTACATGGCTACAAGGTCTGATGAAGCCCACCCATCGCTGCAATTAAGTGATTATGGGTTTGGACGGAACAAAGAAACAGAGCCAGGTTCGTCTACTTATGCTAATGCCTGTGTACCGGATCACGACAACTGCATTGTTCCACAGCCAAAGATAAAAGAGAGAGAGAGAGAGCTGCACTGTGAACAGACTCATGAATCTTTCATCTTCGGCTTGTTGAGTTATCACAAAAGTTGCTGTTTGATCCTTCATGGCCTTTTGATTCTATGAGAATCCTTAGACACTCCAGATGTCTCCTAGGGTTTAATTAACACTGCCTTGGACCTAATGAATCTTCAAGATTTAGGGGATGAGGCACGTACGTAGGGAATCAATACAACCTGTCGTTTGACACAAACAAGGCATGACGACATGTCTAGACTGTCATAGGCTGCGGTATTGTAATTGGGGGTGTTCTCTTGCAAATGTTCAGACATCCTAGCCAAGCATAATTTCATTTGGTTATTACAGGGAATATTTAAGTGATCAATACAGAGATGCATAAATAGGCAATGAAATGAACATAGATTCATGGGTAGCCTGTCAGAAAAAATGGGTTAGTGGGAGGAGGCAAATTTGCTAGTCTCGTTCCCTCTGAGCTTGCTGGAGTACGGAGCTCTAAGCAGCTAGAAATGTGTGTCTGCACTAATTTCGAATGGCTTTTCCCAAACTGTGGGTCACCCCACACCCATCTCTACCTTAGTCCATATAAAATTGTCCCCCTCAGACCAGCTCTCAAATACTCCCTGGATGCCTCCCATGTCCAGAGGCGCCCTCTAGAGACAATCCCTATGATTTCACCACACACGCATATAGGGATAACCATACTGGTGCAGTCCCTGCTGCCCTTGGTTCTATGCTGCAGACTTGGCGTTTCACTCCAAACCGGATAACAGCCCCACCCAACATAGCTTCCCCATCGCCATGGTCACCCACCATCCCACCTCACTGCACCCCACTCCTCACCCAGACTAATAATCCCCACAACTGCAAGCACACCCACACACCGCACACATGCAAACATACACACAGACACACACGAAGCCATATGCGTGCATACACATTCATGCTCAAACATACTCACATACACACAAACACAGACACACACACACAAGACAGAAAGAAGAGGGTGTGGTATCACTGCGCAGTGGAGTTTCCATTCAAAAATAAACAAAAAAACAGAAAACACCCTATGATCCCAACATCCCAATGCACACATCCAGTGACGGTTACTAAATTCTTCCCTTAACCATGCGGGGATGCCACCCTGTAGCTCTCAGCTCCCCCTGCCGGTCAAACTCACTTGGTGCATAGGGAAAACACCGCTCCTGGTTGTCAGCCTTAGGATTGCCCGGCTGATTCCTCACCACACTTCAGTTTTTTACTGCCCCCAGCACAACACACCAAACAACACACTCTCAACCTACCGCAAAGCGATAAAAACCTACCGCTCCCCTGGTATTACATGCTCACATCTACCGAGTCAACCTGCCCACTGACCACTCTCTCGTCCTCTCCGCCCCCTCCCCCTCTCTCAGGCTCACCCAAACAGAGTGCAGGTGCGCACTGTTATCTGTCTGTGTGCCCTTGCAGATAAACCTCTCACTCTTGACACATGCAACCAATGTCTGTGACATCATACCGACGCAAAGATCTACTACTCGAATACATATTCTGTGCTATTCTCTGAGGAGTGGCTGTAATACTATACAACTGGCCTTGAAATGCCACCCCAACAAGCAACATCCAGAAACATGATTGCACAACAATGAAAAAAAAAACTGCCATTTAATTTTCAGCATGCAGTTTAATACAGTATGATACAGCTCCCTTTACAACAAATTCTCCTGATACATTACACTTTTTATCATTTTATTTTATTCTGCTCTATTTTATTCTATATTTTTTCTATGTCAAAATGCACCTGCAGCAATATTTCTGGAGGGGGAATCCATAAATGTAACCCTTTGAGGTCCAGTTAAGAAGAGTGCTAAAACTTTTCTGTCAGTCTAAAGGGCAGAGTATATCTCACTATGCATTTCATTAGCTGTGATTCCCCTTGCTGAAACTGCGATGAGCAGCACTGATAACCACTCAGCTGATAATCATCGTTCTCTGTCACGGAGAACAAATGCATGTTATGCATATAAATGTCTGTGTAATTACTGGAGGATATTTGAAAAGCCAATGCGAATTAAGTGCATCCAAACAGTAATCAGCTAGCAGTGGCATTTTCAGTCATTTATTAAAAGCCCATTTCCTGTGGTTATGGCAAGTGATCTTAACTGTTACCAATTTCCCTGCTTTTATCCTCCTGGAACAATCCAATAGAATAGATTGGCCTGGCCACGCATAGTGTTGCTTTGAAACTTCATTTTTTTTCAAATTTAACTATCTCTCTCTCTTTCTCTCTCTCTCTCTCTCTCTCTCTGTGTGTGTTAGGGATGCAATGGTACACGGTATGTTGTCAAACCGTTTGGTACGCCCCCTACAGTTCAATACACACACGTGAACCGCAGTAATACGATATGCCTGTCATTTTCCTATAATTTCCAAAACTTGCTTATTGCACTGCAGACTACACGCACGTTGTACATTCAGATCCACAGAACATCTCTGGAGCCAGTCAGAATTTCCCTGGAGCCTATCAGCGCTCTGTATGCAAATACAAGCTGGAGAAGCACTGTTGAAAACTTAGTGACTTTGTCGCTAGATTTAGCGACTTTTCAGACCCCTTTAGCGACTTTTTTTCCAAAAAGCACCTAGCGACAAATCTAGCGACTTTTTGGACAAACCTTAGCTACTTTCCATAGAAGAGAGTCGCCATGTACTGCCCTGCAAGCGAGAGGCAAACCTCTCTCTGCGGCTACTCTGTTCAGTGAGTGGCAGAGAGACGGAGCAGCACATTCAGCACGGCAGCAGACATATATGTGAATGAGCTGTGCATGTGCAAACAGTGCTGCCAAGGACCTATCACTAATCATGTATTGTTTGCTCCTCCTTTGTTTTAATTTAAACAATTTAACTTGATCGTTTTGACCATTATCACTGTCTTATCCCTCAGTATCACATGGAGGTTGTGCGCTGTGTGAGGGAAAAAACAAGGTATTCTGACGTTTCTAACTTTGTCTCTGAGTGATCATTTTACATGTAAATATGGCTGAAATCACAGCACAGCCATTGTCTTTAAATTACGTGTATGGTGATTTTGTCAGACGAAGTTGCAGTTATAAAATCAGAATTTTAGCAGTGCAGACCAGCAGCTTGGAAATGGTTTGGAAGTGACTGCTGGTTAACATATAGTCTTAATGGGCTGCGTTTCAGTCACTATTTCATACTCGTCCCGTTGTCTGACAACAGAAACAGAAAAATATGTAAATGAGAACAGCTTTATTGGGAATTTGGCTGTATTAAAATACAATGTATGTGAGCACAGAGAGTAGGAGAGAAGCAACCAGATGTAAAGGGCTGACACCATCTGACACTAGGCAGAATGCAAATACGACACCATGACGTCACAAATATCTTAATTAGATTAATTCATCTCTAGTGCGACTAGAACACTAGATTGGAAAAATTGTAGCTAATTATAGCTTTGAGGAAACAGCAATTTAACGTTAAAAATATAGCAAATGCTAACTGAAAACTATGAGAAGCTTAATAATGCTAATGAAAACATAACAAACCATGTAACATAACACGCACGCTACATAGCATTAATATAAGTTACTATGCGTAAGGGTTAAAAGTTCAATAAATGCATGTTTCCAAAGTCAATGAGTAATCGTGTTAAATAATCGTGATTATGATTTTTGCCATAATCGAGCAGCCCTACCAGTCAGTCATGCTGCCATTTTTCTGAATGAGGCTAAATAAAGAGTTCATTGTTTAAAGGGTGACGTGTTTTTATTTTTTTCTTAAATATAAAGATACCGAAACCCCGTGGCCCAAAAACCGCGATACATACCGAACCGTGGGCCCACTGTACCGTTGCATCCCTAGTGTGTGTGTGTGTGCCTGTCTGTCTGTTTGTCCAGATGGCAGACACTGATAGACACTGTTGTGTCCTCCAAAAATAATAAAAATGACTCATGGACTTCATAGATTCACAAAAGAAGTTTCTGTCTTACTATCTCCCAGATTCAATCATGTGACCTTGCCAGACCCAAAAATGAATGGATGAAATACATATGGTAAACAACTCTTCTAGCTAGCCCTGACTGAGTGATGTCACGCTACTTGTTTCCATGACATGCTTTTGCTTGGTCATTAGGCTGCAGCAGCCCCAGTGTTAGTAACATTCTGGATTTCCCTTCTTCAAGCAGCTGTTAGTTATCCTTCCACATCTTAGAGATCACTGTGCTGATGATGTTTACAGGTTTCATATCTATAATTTAGCAGCTAGCTCAGTGCTTGGATGAATACTTCTAGTTTCTTTAAAATTATAATTGGTTGTTAGCTACAGCTGGCTGTACAGTGTTAACATTTGCAAGCAAGTCAGAATTTATCTATCTTTCCTAATATCATTCCAACTAACTCACTTAATAGGAGCATTTGAAACTTTAATACCTTATTGGTTATTCTGTGCTCTGAATTGTCCTCCTACTCACTTTGTCTCAAGATAGAGTTTGCCATTACTTCATTGATAACCCCCTCAATTGAACTGATTCCATTCAGTTCAAATTACTTCGCTATCGGAATGCAGTCAGGCAGAACTAAGGCACCCATGACGTTCAAAAGCATCCTTTTGAATTCTGGCTGCGCAGATATTTGGGAATATCTAAATGCATGACAGTTTTAAATAAGAATCTATTACATCTTTCCCACTCCACTTGGCAGCAATGAAATATTTATAAATGTCCACAAAGAGTGTACCAATCCTCCCAGAATGAGGATGAGCTGTCAGAGGACGTGAAAATGCACAACAGGAGGATTATATCCTGAAGGTGGGATTAACAGGATTATGCAGAGTATCAGATCACACTGATTTCAAGGGCCAAATAGACGCATTTGGAGACACTTCTCAGCCTTCACTGAACAGCCCCACCCACCCACCTAAAATCCTTTCTTGCAGGACAGAAGCCGTCTCATTTGGGTCCTGTCTTTACACTCTCACACTTAACACTCTAACACACTGTCCTGCCTTTACAATCTCACACACTCTCTACGTTATACTGTCACACACTGCCATTTCTTTACAGTCTCACAAACTGACCTGCCTTTACAGTCTAACACACTGTCTGATCTTTACACTCTCACATTATACACGCTGACACACTGTCCTGGATTTACAATCCCACACTGTCCTGGAATGATGTTTGTTAATCTGTGTAATGGAGCTGGTTTTAGAGCAATGACTCAGTGTCAGCTGCAGAATAATACATGAGTAGTAGCTAAAAGTGAAGTCCTTTTCCCACATGAAGTTAAACATCATGAGTACTTTGTTACCTTTATTGAAGACAATTAAGTCTAAACTGGTGCATTGATTGGAATGCCATTCTATCACAACAAATGGCTCTTAAAATGTGAATTTCTCCAAATCATAAAAATGCAGTAGGTTTTAATCCATATACTCCATATAATCTGATAATTCTGTAGAACCTGTACAAGATTATGATGAAAATGTGATCTTGTTTTGAGCAAACACTGGTATGGCTGTCTTCTTAATTTACACCGTGTAACTTGCTTAGACAGCATTTTATTTTAATTGTTTATCTAACTCATCACACCTCCATCAAATAAAATCAGTGATTTGCATTTTGCAATTGGATGTCTGCATTTTACCCACTCAAAGCAACACACTGAGCAAACAGGAGTGCTTTTCTCTGAACAAAGAAATCAATGAATCGCTGGCCACCAGCAACAATATAGGCATATCCTAGCACAGATAGGATGCTAATTACCTTTTATTTTTAATTTATTTTTAAATCTTTCATAAATAATGCATGTCCTCATTAGTTTGCTTGCTAGCTAGCTAGCAACGTGAGTTCCATCATATCATACAGCTATTGTATTCTAGAATGGAATAAGCTGGTGCCAGGTGCTAAGTTCAGTGAAATTCATGAGGACTAACATCAGAGTATTAAAGCTATCGTGCTATCAGTGCTATGTCGAGCCTAAAAGAAATGTGTTTATCAAAATAGCCAAGACAAATGGTTGCAATTTACATTAAGTTGCATTACACCAATGTAATTACACTGTAACTACAATTACATGTACTTTTATTACATGATTTTTTACAGCTTGTAACTAATTTGTAGAACTCGATAAATAGCAATTGAAGAGTAGCTAACATGTGATGGTGTGCAGTTGCAATTGTTATTGTACAGTTGTATTGTTACCAAATTGGTTAACTACACTTTTATAGTGCAATTAATGTAAAATATTACGAACTAATGTAAATTTTAACATACAAACATGTCCATTACCATTCAAATAGATTCTGCCTTGTCTCCCTCTGAAACATCAGCTTCTGCCTATCTTTATTCCCTCATTAATGCTTATTCATGATAACACAGATAGTATGATGCTATTTGTGATGTTCCTACTACAGAAAAAAGTAAACGTTTTCTGCATATGAACAGAGCACTGCTACCAACACTTCCACATCAAAGGTTCATTATGAACCTGAAAGCAGTCCTGATAAAGTAACTGGGTCTGCTTGATGACAGAGAAGAGAAGAAATTAAATGGAGGGACACAAATATGACGTGGTACAGCTGAAGAAGGTGTTGGACAGGTAAGAGCCTAAGGGATTACTGTATTGTATTATAGAAGTAGTCTATTGACAATATGTAATATGTATGACTCTGTAGTTGATCTGATTGATAATAACAGGATGTAAGTGAATGCTTTTCCACGTGGATCCTCCTCTCTTTCTGTGGAGTGGTATATGTCGCTCTATAAATGTGTGAGACATTGTCGTAGAGCAGAATTTCATGAGTGCAGGACTCCTAATTAAAATAGAACTTGAATGAAACAAGTTACAAGGAAACCATATTGGCTCCCTGAGGCCTTCAGTCAGGGAATTATCTGTAGGAGGCCAGGATTATAACAATGTCTGTTATATCACTGAAGGGAATCAAATTGACATTAATTTTACCATCACTTACACATTAAGTCAATAATCCACCTCCTTATTCAGCTGGATTTCAATGTGCACCATTGATTTCAAAAGAAAAAATGTGAAATCAAATGAAACCTATCATCAAAAATGCAGAGAAATAAAACTAAGATGAGCTATTAAAATTGAATCACTTTAATTTCTCAGTTTCAGTAAATCATTATAACTATTAGTATTTGTAACAGTATTTGGTCTATGCTCTTATCTACAAGGCTTTCATAATAAGATTTATAAAGGTTAGGACACAAGGTCATGAAGCCCAGTAAGATCTTAGGGATGGAATAGCCAGCAATACAGTAAAGCTACAGAAGCAGAGGAGCACAATGACCAGGAACACATTAGTGATTTCTGTTGATATCTGTACTGTGTTTCTTGAATTCTGTCTATAGAAAGTGCCTGTGAACATTAACTATGCAAGACGTAGTGTGAAAGTGTCTGCCAATCAAATTAGACGAGTGGAAGGGGGCCCCTGCTATGGGGTTTAGAGTGGGTAAACAAGGTGGGAGTAACACCTGTTAGAATGGAGGCAAGTAAACTGCAGTGAGTGTGTTTATAGCATTTTAATGAAACACAGGAAAACCCCCAGGAAAAAATCATGATGTACAGGCAGGTGTCTGGAGTCAGTGGAGTTCACGCTTACTATTGGCCAAGTCCAATATTGAAGTGTTTTCCTGCATGCCAGTGCCATGTTTCTTCAAACATTCTGCAGAAAGGCTTCAGTAATTACACAGAGAATCGACACTCACTGCTGTGGGTTCACTGACCTATGAATTAGGAACAGAGCTGTACAGAGAACAGGCAACTTCTCAGCCTGTGTTAACAATAATAAGTGTAAAAATGACAAACAGCATGTACACATACGCACCATCTACTGACAAGGTATGAAATAATCACCAATCATTTTATTTTATCTCATCTGGCAACACGGTGAAAAGTCTTTCCTAACTGTACGAGTTATGATGGCATCAGCTTCCATCCTGTTTCACCCATCCCTGGTTTTTTCCATGTCTCCAGATCTGTCTGGTTAGTACTCTGATTATGAATATACTGAAAGCGCTCCTGAACACATTGCTTATTGCTTTATCTGAACGCCGATCAATGCAGTCAAACCACATCATCATCTTCCTGTAATAAATCAACAGCACAGTAAATTACCGATAAGCACATCCCTCTCCAACAACAACAATGGAAAAAAAAAGAAAGAAAAAAAGTGTTCCAAAGTCCAAAAAATAAGCACTCTGTCACGCGCTGAGTTTATCGAGAAATACTTTATCAGGCTGTCTCCCAGCCCGGTCCACTGAGAGCACTACGAAGAGGAGATAAATAAAGAATGAGAAGGCAGACAGACACGCGGCCGGAATGCATGAATAAAGAACAGCACAGACTCTTCTCCCAAGCTCCCTCTTCAGCTGATGTCTGATGATAGATGCGCAGAAGCGCTGAGACTGTGGGCCCTGGCTCGCTCGTCTGTATTCTGTACCAGACTTCTGCTGGTTTACCGCTGACCCAGGATCAGTCCGGTAACAAAATCCCATGAAGGGCTCAAGGAGCAGGGCTGGATGCCGCTGCTTGGGTGCTGACCCTCTATCAGTGAGGCTTTGGTCACTTGCAGGGTTCCAAAGATGGAATCAGACGCTGTCAGCTTGGCTGCTGAGCCTGGATCAGCAAGGCTTTGGTACCACTCAGGGATTCTGGGAGGGAGTCAGATGCTGCTAGCTTTACTGCTGAGCCTGGATCAGCAGGGCATTGGAGGAGAAGCAAACTGAGAATGCTTCATTTATAAAGGCATCTGACAAATAAATAACAACTCTAAAATGATGAAAACATTCAGTACCTCTAGGCTTGTCACGTTGTCCATGGTCTAGAGTGTATCTAGGACTGAGAGAACCATGGTAACCCCCTGCATAGAAAAAATACTTCCTATTGTGAATGTGAAGTTTATATTTCACTAAATTCTATAATTTCTACCAAATTTCAAACTGGTTTTTACTGTCTGTTGTTGAACTGACAGATGTTATCTTGAAAAGCAAAGTGACTAGTAAAAGTAGGACTCAACAGTAATAAGCAATACTGCCCCCCCCCAGACATCACTGCATATTCAGCTCTCTGTCTGCATGTATACAGAGGCTGCTGGAACTGGAACACACACATATGGAGCAAACAGCAGAGTACGTGAACACTTACGCAACAAACAAACCTGTGAAGAACAACCTCCTTTCAACCGTGCAGGTAAGGGGCACTTCTGGTAAATCTATTGTGCTAGAAGGCACTCTGGGTTAGATTGCTAAATTAATGTAGTGAAATGTCAGATTAGAGCCCTACCTTCTGCCCAAATTCCATATCACTGCCTTAAAGAAGCCCTCACATGCCTGACTGGAGCAACTTTTTAGTTGCAGTGAGCCATTGAAGGCAGCATAGGGGACACTTCTATATTGTGGTCACTTTCTTTATCTTGGTAGACCCCTAGATGGTGATCCTGTAGAAACCCCTTCCTGCTCTCTGCATTGCACAGTCACTGCCTTCCTGGAAGGTTACAAGCCCCAGTTTCAATGTGCTGCATTGACGCAACGTTTCTGCAACACTGTTGCAAACATTGCCACAGCATTTCAGTGAGTTTGCTGCTTTGTGTATCTCCTCACTCCGATTCGTACTACTCGAATGGTTACTCCCGCCAAGGTTGCAGTCAGGATCAGACTAGCAAAGAACTTAAATCGAAGCATCGGACATGGCACGGGCTGCCAAAAATGTTCTTCTTCAACAAAAATGTTCTTTTTGCACTTTTATTATTTTCTGAAATTCCAAATGTATCTTGTTGTTTTTTATTTTAAGCTATGATAAAGGAACTATCCCTCAAAGCAGAACTTTACTGACTGATTCACACACTCATTGACTCATGAACTGAATGTCTGACTCATTCACTCTCTGACTGACTGATTGACTTACTGACTAACTGACTGACTGACTCAGTTACTTGTTCATTGTCTGACTGACTAACTCAAAGACAGAATAATTAATGATTCTTTTTTCCTAACTGGAAGCTGTAGCTAGACTGAAAGTAGAAGTCTTCTGTCCTTAGAGCAAACATAACGCAAAATTGGGTGCCTTCCAATGAATTATTGCTCTCCATGTTTGAGTTGTTATTTTTATGATTAATTCAGCAGTTATTTATGTACAGTGTAGTGCTCATATCACAGAAGTAGGTCACTCTAATATCTTTCCCACTCCAGTTGTGCTTCAAAGAGAACTATGGTAATATTATGCAGGAATGGAATGGAATCCTCTTGACCTGGTAGCCAAAATAACTGTCTAAACAATGTCTGCACACACAATCCAAGCTCTGTGTCATCCAATCTGCCTGGCCAAGCCATCTTTTCCCCTTTGTATGAACCTTATATAGTTAGATTTTTTAATGTATTTGTAAAGGTTCCCAGCCATGTTGCGATGCAATTACATACTGCTCAATAGATTTTCTAAGTAGTTGTATTCTTCTGGGTAGATTTCCTGTATCTGAAAAGGTCAGAAAAATGGAGAGGAATTGTGCAGAATGGTAGACATAAGTGATAACACAGCAGTGAAAATTCAATTAGCAGTATTAAAGAAGGCCTAGTTTCACATGATCTGTGCACATGCATTTTACAAGGTGCTTAAAAAAATTAATCATAATTGGTTTCCATCAAGTGTCATTAGCAATTGTTCACAATTAATTTTTTATTATTGCTAGATAACTAGATTATTACTGCTAGATAATATAATTATAAGTAATTGTTAGATAACTGCATCAGAATCAGGGCATGAGCAATTTGCAGCTGTTACTACCCAATGCTGTAATTATTGTCTGCTAAACAAAACTTTCTAAAATGAAGTACTGATAAAAATGAGCATTTGAAAATAAAAGACACATTATATTTGAGGGGTCTATTTCTGGTGTAAAAAGGCCTGCAAACAAAACAAGTAAAAAAAAAAAAACTTTGGCATTGTTCCAAACAAGTTATAACTCCACTTCTTTCTAGCTGTTTTTCTTTAAAAATGCTAAGATCTGTATAGGCCATACCTTTTTAAGAGTCTGAGAAAATGCATTGGTTTGGTTTCATGAGCAAATGCATATGGACAAACAGGGTTACTGAATATTATTCCATCAATCTTTTTGATTGTGTTGAAATGACACTTTTGACAGTGTAATTTGCTGTCATTATGCAGAACTTATTCTGAAAAAATCATCTTTTTTGAGGGTATGATTTTCATTGTTATATTACTGTTACTGTCTTGATTCTGAAAACTAAAAAACAATAACCAGAAGCACTATTCTGAGGTTTCTCCATGGTTTTTCCATCCTCACAGCTAGAATTGTAGCCCTGTTGTTCCTAACAGAAAGTACAGCTTTCATGCATGCAACCCTCTACTCAGCGTGGGAGACTGGAAGTGTGAAACAGTAACACCAAACAGCAAAGAGGGGAAAAGTACACACAGTGCTTAGGACTGCAATTTCACATACACTATAATGAAAACATCATGTAATATATGTTCGGAGCAGATCCATAACTCAAGTCTTTTTTAAACTGGTCATATTTGCGTAAACAAAAGTATGCCTGATATGCTCAGCAGAATCATTTTTGATTTTTATTATTATTTTTTTTACATTGCTCTTAAAGTTCAGATGTAGTGCTATGCTGTGTTCATGCAACGCAATGACAATACTGAAGGTTCTGCTTTATTACATTATTCAGCTTCCCTCGGGGAACCATGCGGCCCCTCTGCCAATCACAAATCAAGATCACAGCACGAATTCCACCTCAGTGTGGCTGATTAGAGAATCATTTCACAGTTGCAGAAAAGGAAAAACAAAAAGAAAACACACCTTATGGATTGCTGACTGGAGCTATTCGCTGAATAATTACAACTTTGCCGCCTAAGCCATCGGCATCAGCTGGGGTTGTGATGCTGTTTGTTTTCCCCTGATTAAAAACCGCGTTAGTCAAAGTTAGTCACCTGCAGAGTGACCTTGGGAGTTGCTGAGATTCTTACACCCAACTGGTTATAATGATGATCTCATTTTGTCTGGGCACCCGAAATCTTTACTGTTTCCCCCATGTGTCTTAATCAGTAGAAGGTGTTTCTGAGACAACAGAAGCCAGGGCCTGGAGGACTACAGTTGCCCAGGCCTGCTTCTATGTGCACAGAATTTGAGCAGAGTTGCGATTACTGTCTTATCTGTGAGTTCCTTGGCTGAGCTGAGAGTGGGGCTAAAGGAAACTGCAAATAGCCAAAGGAGACTTCTCCAGCATTTGCAGGCGATGCGTTGGGCGATGTCCTTGTGAATGGAAAAATCCATGAAATACCATATTGTACCAAAAATAAAGACTTGGGATCAGAGGTTACTTTGAGATAGCATGTGAGAATTTGACATTCATACAAACAGATCTTCTGACCATATAGTTTCATTACTTCATGTTGTACCTTTTACCAGATTCGCTGCCAAGATAACAGGTGTTCATATTCACCCGGGTGAAACATATTTACATATTTCCAAGGATTATGCAGCTGCGTTCCATTTCCTAGGTGTGCTGTTGTGGATTTAATACACTGCATTCATGCCTCAGCATTTCTGCATTGTCTTGGGGCTGTGTGGCATTATGATTTAGGAGGCTTGCCAGTTCAAATCCAAGTGTGACACAGCTTTTGTTCCTTGGCACAAAAGACTTTGCCTAAATCTTTTTGGTAAGATACCTGGCTGTATAAATGGACAACATGTATTGTGTAAGCTAGGATTGGATGTTCATCAATGTTTGTTTGACTGGGAGATGGAATGTTTGCGTGGGCAGGAGATTTCTTCGTAAGGCAGATGTGGAATTTATATTGAAACAATGGACAAGACAATGGAGGCATTCTTTGTTAAACCTCTTAAGTGCTCTAAAGAGCTTCATCGAACTGGATGCATTGCAGGCAGAAGGAGAACTGTGTCAAAGCAGTGGGACCTACAAGCCCACCACACCACCTCACACCACCACCACTTGGGTGCAGTTAGCTACAATGATTTCCCAAAATGCACTACAGTTGATATATGTGACCAAGGGGCACTCTTGATGTGTGCAATCTTCAGCAGCAATGCTTCATTTCAGCATAAAAAAATAATAAAAAACAAACTCCACAGTACACAGTACACTGAGTGTTCCACATGAACACTGATATTTAGCTTCCAGTGTTAATCATTTCAGTGGTTTTTGAAAAAATGTGGAGTTTAAAAATCTAATCTAAATGCCATCAACAACCAGGCTTCAGGAGAAAGAAAAAAATGTGGAGATTAGCTGTCTTGCATGGCATGTAGTCTAATTAATTCCGCCTTCTGTAGGAACTAAACTAATTACTCCTGCAAATAGATCCTCTGCTTACACTGTGATAAAAGCAGGCACCCCACCCTTTTCTTCCCTCAGATGCATGTTTAACTCCAACATTTGGGACAGAGACACAGCAATTCGCTTCAAGTGTACACACAAAACATGAGTGGGCAAGGGAACAAACGGGACTAAAATATTATAGTCAATTTACCAGATAGAGGCAACACAAATATGGACAAAAAACATCAACAAACACCCAGAGGCCCTCATCTTCAAAAAACATGGCTGCTCTGAATTAATTTCTGGTATTAATGTGCCCAAATTATATTTAAAAAAATATTTAATCAAATGAATATTGCATTTGTGAATTTTAGTCTATAGGGTTTTACATTCACATCTGTGATGTCAGAGTGAATCATTTAAATATTTAACTGTCACAGAATGTCACATCTGCCAAGCAGATGACCTGATAAATAATTAGTCAATCAGTCAATCAATCAATGAAATTTCATGTCATATTAAACGAACTAAAAAAGCACAGACATAGTGGTTCCAAACGAACAGCATGCAAAGAAGGGAAAAAAAGTGATACAGTGACACCAGCAGAATCAGTATGCAGCCTGCTGCAGTAGGATTGGTTATCGAACAGCGGCTGAGCATCCTGGATTGAATCAAATTAAGTAAATATTTACTCAAAAACCTTTACATGCATGTGAGGACTCTCTGCTCTGCAGAACCCTTTGCAGACCCGATCAGGCCAAACCCTCCACCAGGAAATGTCTGGTGAGAGATGAAAAATGATGTCATCAGTTGTCACATCTCAGAGAGACATGAACAGCCCTGCTGAAAAGCAACTCCCACACAGACAACACAATTCAATTACTGCCTTCAATAAAACATGTGGCCGGGGGGTTATGCAATTCTCCGCTCTTTCATTACAGGAAAAACACTGCAAGTTAAGGTAGGCATCCTGCCTGGCACCCATGACTGTGCTCGAGAGTGTGTTTTCACGCAGCTGGTTTGTAGAAGTGAGAAGAGGCCTTGTCATTTTGTGAACAGCACCGGGAGCAGGCCTGGCGCGGCTGGACGCCCACTGCTCCTGCCCCGAGCTGAATTCAGCTGTCTCTTCAAAACTGGAGAGATGGAGGCGTGCGATTTTGAAACATGAAAGGCTTAAAACCTACCTTCAGATGGCTGATTATTCTGAGTCTGAATCTGAATCTTTAGTATGAATCTGCAAAGTATAGATGTAGTCTGAATCTGAATTTTTAAAGTTTGAATCTTTTTTTTACATTCCTCTGCTGGTTCCTAATGTATCATATTTCTGTTCATGACTCCACTTACATATTGATAGTTATGGCCATGCACTTCTAATCATGTATATGAGCGTTCTGGTATATCCCATTGTATTGCATATGTGCTTTGCAGATGCATAAATTGTATGCATTTATACAGCTGGACTTTTTCAATGAATCAAATCAGCACCTTGCTCAGAGGAATCTGGAATTAAACCTGCAACCCCTGGGTTACAAGCCTGATTATTTAACCCAGGCTATACTAGCACCCTTTAATGCATGAGCTTCAAATAATATTGCTCTCTGATTTCACATTTGTTGGATGAAGAATATTTACATTGGAAAACCACCTGTGACCAACCCAGCCCAATCATGTGGACCTGTTTTTTTCCAGTGAGCCTTGTGGACCTCTAATATTGTAACCTCAGACATTATCAGAGGCTAAAACCTCACCATCGAAGTGCTTACCATCTTGAGCCTAATTTTGTTCATTTTTCACAACTGTGTCCAGAATTAAAAAAGCATTGCCCATCTATAAATAATTTACTTGCCATTTCTTTATTGCATATAACATTGAAGCATAATGTGTAGTGTACATTAAATCACTGTAATTACAACAAAGGGGATGGGTCCCATTGAATCGTGTAATAAAAAGAGAGAGACTGTAGATCAATCCGAACTTTACATCAATCTTTTGCCATAATTAAGATTTTCAGCTGCAGGTCAGTAATGTCGGAGAGGCAATGACACTCTGTGTGACGTAGTTTAATAAGAGTCAGCCCGATAAAAGGCTCAGATGTGAGTGAGTGCAAGAATGTCTGCTACTGAAGGTGACATCACTTGTCCTCCCGTCCCATTTAGGTGGTGAGCACCGTGGGCTTAAGCTCACAGCAAACCTTTCCACATGCATAGACAGGTCAACATCCAAATGGCACGACCCAATTAGAAATACAAAGACTAAAAACCAGCACTAGAGTAAAAACGAGTGAGAAAGAATTCACAATTTCAGTTAGTACCCTTAATTTTCCAGTTACATCAATACACAACTGCAGTCCTCACGCAAAGTGAATACAAACAGATGACTCTTAAAATCAGCAATTGAATGCAATAACTTGTTGAAGGCCCCTAAAGTGTAATGTAGCCTGAGATCAACATGAATGGAATTCATCTTTTAATGTAGAACAAAATGTAATTTATTGTGATGTGTTTGTGCTGCTCGTCACCTAAAACATCATGACCTGATATGCATGACTGACTTTGAATGACCAGCTTTTCTTACCATGAGGGAAACCAACAGTTGTACTGTTTCTCTTGTCTTCTCGTTGAATTCTTTCTTATTGCTCAGTAGCTCAGTAATGACTGGATACATTCCTTGTGGAGGGAAATGCAGTACAATAGGAAATATGCTGGCTTTATGTGTTCAAGGTGATAGCCAGTTATGAAGACAATCATCTGTAAAGTAAAAATATGACTTAGTAGCTGGCTTCCTCCCCTGAACCAGCATTATGGTGTCATGGTCCACAAAAGAATAGGACTCGTAATCCATAACTCATAACTTGTAACTCATAAAGGTTTCTTTTCATTTCCCAGGTAGCGTAATGCTGTTCCACCCTAGGACAAGGTAATTACCCCAAATAAATATCCAGCCATAAAAAGACTGCATAAATATAAGCTATGTAAGGCACTCCAGATAAAAAAAGGCTACTAACCAAATGTTATGTATTGTAATAAACCATGAGCATGCATTTGCTCTCTAATCATTGATCGTGCAGCAGAAATGTGATATAAGCTACTTTGTACAAAATGTAAAGAAAAATGTATTTAGGAACAGCAAAACTTAGGGCTTGGCACATTATTATATCACATGCTTATTTCCTCCATACATACCCTGATCTGGGGTGACTTACAAAGCTACATTTGGACATACATGTATACTTCGTAGCTCCTGGGAATCTGCTGATGGATTTCAGGGCAAGTATCTCTTCCATGTGCAATCCAAACGGTCTCAGATCTGGAAATCAAACTTCAAATCTCTGGGTTCCAGTCTCCTCTCCCTTGTGCCTCATTGCTATAATTCAGTTTATACTCCAGCAGGTCCCAAAAGTGGAGCTTTTAATTTTACAAACAGTCTGGACAATTCTGAGGAAATATTTAGTGTAATGAGAATCTGGTTTTCAGTGCTGTCTATCAATTGATCAAAGGGCAGAAGGTTCTTATGAGTTCACAGGGGTTACACCTAATTTCACAACTAATGAGGTGCATACATGGGTCAGGTGTTGATTGTTTAGATTTATGTGAGTTTCATTACAATAATTCATCCCACCTCTCATCTCTTTCCCACTTTTCTTTTTTGGCTTTTTTCCCTTTATGCAGCCCTATTTTGGAATCACTAGTTGTCTACTAGGCTTATCTCATCACAACTACTTCTGCACTCATGCAAAAGTACTGAGCCAAGACTAATAAAATCCTCCAATACATTTGCCTCTCCCACGGGATATTTTTCACACTGCAAGTCACACAGTGCACCACAGTGGAGTGCGTGCTCATTGCCACCTAGACTCTACTCCTCTGATGTCATCTTCCTGGTGCTTTATGAGTCAAAGGGTACCTGACCAACCTACCCACCCCAGTCCCAAATGAATCAAAGCCAATTTGTTCTGCCGCTGTGGACTCCTGGTCATTGTCAGCCAATGACACGGCTGGGATTGAACCCGGGCCCAGTTTGGACTCAGAGTGAGAGCCTTAGCCACTGAGCTATTCAGGATCCCATCTCTTTCCCCCTGCTAACATGACTATGCTTCTGTGCTGTGTTACTTCCCCATGTCTTCCTGTTTGTATTCCTTTCATACCCCTTGTCCTGACAAACCTCTGTGTTTTTATCTTTAAAAGGAACACATTGCCTAGTGTTGGCATAGTCCTTCCAAGTGAAGAGGCTACTTCAAACACACAGGAGCAATGGTTCACATGGACCAGGTAAATTACTATCCTCTTACACAGAAAATTGTCTGCTACAACCTGTTCTTTGATGTAATGGTTATGTGTCGTGACTGCAAACTCCACCCAACTCTGAGTGTGAGAGACAAAATGTACTGAATCTTTAATGAATGCCCCCCACACACACACACACACACACACACACACACACCCAACTGAAGATAGCAGGTTTTTGAAAGGAGACTCTAAATATCTGACTGCCTTGTCTTTACACATGCAAATTTTATGAGCGGCACAGCAGGGTTCATTCCGCTGAAGATATGGAAATATGGTCCCAAAGTAGCTTTGCAGGGGTGCGGTCAGCGATCTTTAAGAAAAAATCTCAAACCAAATCACTGACATAAAGGGAGATGATAACTGCTCTGATCAGCATGCAGAACACCGCACACTTAGAGCACTCTGCCTAATCAAAACCCAGTTATTCAGCTCCGATATTTCGGCACCCCCCAAATTGCTAATGATACAATATTCATAAAGCAAGAAGTATCTCCACCTCCTCCTCTCACTCGCACATTTAGGGAAGTTTGCAAAAAGGTGTACAGCATGCAAACAGAGCCTCTTACAACCTATTTAGGAATCTGTTTCAACTCTCCAAAATATTACAAAATGCAAATAAATTACATTACATTGTTGGCATTTAGCAACTTTCACAGGTTACAGTTTTTATCCATTTATTCTGCTGGATATTTACTCAGGCAATTGTGGGTTAAGTACCTTGTCCAAGGGTACAGTGGCAGTGCCACAGTGGGGAATCAAACCAGCAACCTTTCAGTTATGAGCGCTGCTCCTTACCACTATGCTGCATTGCCGCCCTACCAGTCTACCAGTGAACTTTCAAGCTGAGACATGAATTTAAAAAAATATCCTTCGGACTAAAAAATATCAAGTTTTTTTTTAAATAAATGACTTCATTTCTGGCATTCATTATTTTTTAATGCCACCAGATGCTGACTGTGAACTTCATGGTTTGAGCAGCGCAAGATTAATCGAAAGGATCACAGTGATATCCATTACACTCTGTCAGGCCCAAACGTGCCCTGTTTACACACATTAATCAATGCAGAGAGCGACAAATATCAGGAGGCAACAGATTTACAAATATAATCCTTGCCTTTACTCACCGCTACCCTACGATGTGTGTCAATAAATCAATATGGCAATAAATTGTGTGGAGACATTTTATTTATATTTCTTGCAGTTGGTTTCCGTTGTTGGCGTTTCAGTGGTGTCGGGGTGTGGCATTAAGTGTGTGTGATTATGTACAATCATCCCTCTGTTTAATTGAAGATCCCATGCTGTCGCTGCTTTGCAATGATCAGTATGGATCTGAATTCTATGAGAACTCACTACATTACATTATATCACATTACAGTACTGTCATATAGCAGATGCTCTCATCCAGGGTGACTTACATAGTGTACAATTCTTACATGTTATCCATTTATACAGCTAGATATTTACTAAGGCAATTGTGGGTTAAGTACTTTGCCTGAGGGTGCAACAGCAGTGCCCCAGTGGGGAATTGGACAGGGATCCTTTTGGTTACGAGCCCTGCTCATCACCACCATGCCACATTGCCACCCAAACACAATGGCAGGAAGTCTTCAAAGAGAAAGCTTGAAAGCAATGTCAGGAGTGGGATTCGAACCCACGCCTCCAGACTGCAACCTGAACACAGCACCTAGAACCACTCGGCCATCCTGAAAAGAACCTTTCAGATGCAAAGGTCCTGGAGGTGTTGCAGAGGGTGAGATAAGTGGTTTGAGGTTGGGAAGAACAGCACTTGGTGTCTGTATTGAGCCGTTGTCTCTTTGGGTCAGTTTGAGTTTGAATTGCGATTATGAGGTCCGAGTGTTTAACAGCGTGTGGTTTCTGTGCACAAGCCTGATGCTCAATGTGTGAGACTGGAAGTGTCTGCAGACGTAATAAACCTTTCTGCCCACATTGATGTTAATGTGAATGTGGCAAAACTAACGTAGAAATGGCAAGAGGGATGAAGCAAGCAATTATAGGCCAGATTCTTTTTTGTAGGTAACTGTAACAGTAATGGGTCACTCTGTCCATAACCAGTTATGTATATCTCCAGCACAATAGCCTTTTGCCGGAGTTCCAGTCATGCATTACACTAGCATAGCAGGCATTCTTGTAAGATCCCTGACAATTTTTACATTATTTATTTACACAGCTGTGTATTTACTAGGGCAATTTGGGTTAAGGACCTGGCTCATGGGTACAACAGCAGTGGCCACTTACAAACTGAACCCGCAACCTTTGCATAGCCTGGCTCCTTACCCTTACACCACACTGCTGCCCAATATGTGCTCTTGGTGGAGCTGCAAATGATTTATTGAAGAGCATTGATACAGGCTCCCTGTTGTGGAGTTGTTGATCAAGTATTAGCCCAGGGAGTAGTGATGAATGTTGTCTAATCAAGTTCCCTTCAGAAAAAGATTGGTATTCCCCAAGGGTCAATAACCAGCCCTCAGCTGTTCCCTGTTTATATCAATGACCTGCTTAAAACCATCTCGCTCTGTAAATGTCACATGTGTGCTGATGATATGAATTTGGCATATATCATGTGTGATTGATTTATTTTCTTTGTAAATGTCATCTCAACAACTGCTGAAATAACCTGCTAATGGATCACATGGGAAAAAAACATATTACATGCCCCCCAACCACATGCACTTTCAAAGAAATTAGAAATGTAAATATTTATAAAAGAAATATGGAATATGTTTTAATCATTTTTGATGTTGCATGACACGTAGCTAAATTTGTATCAGTGTAACCCAATCTGCTCACAGCGAAGAGCTGCACCCGACTGTGCTAGACACTGTTTCTCAGAGGACTAGGCTGCTTTGTGAGAGAGAGTGACTGGTTGAGCTTTCTGCTCCCAGTCCCACACATTTCCCAGAGCCAGGACACCAGGGTTCAGAGGGAAAGGAAGGACATTAGCCATCTGGGAAAGACTGCGTAATGCATGTGCAGCAGAATAAAGGTCAGTTCACCAATTTTACTGTGCTGAGCATCCAAGTCTAACACAGCACTCACGTTTACTTGAAAAACAAAGTGAAGTTTTGTCAGGTCAAATGTCAAACATCAGCTTTTCTCCATTGTAAAAACAAGCAAAAAAAATTAAGAATCATTGCTCCTTCTCAGGGCTATAACGTGCACATGATAGCAGCTTGTATATAGTGTACTTTGGTGTTAAGTTTGGGCTATTTTAACAAGGAAATGGCTCAGAGAAGGTGAAATATTTCCATAAAAGGTAATGTCAGCCTGTAGAGGACTTTTCCCCATGCTTATAGTTATGGGCCACCAAATAAGGCCTGGACCTGAGCCCTTGGCTTCCCCTCTTCTTTTTTCCCAGGCAAACCCCTTAAATGAAAGTGATGCTTGTTTTTCCGGTACCTTCCTGATTCTGTCTGGCTTGTGGCAGCTCCTCTAGCTCGCGGATATGTTGGCATTCCAGTCAAACCTGACTTTACACATTACGTGCTGAGACACAGCAGCTGAATGTTCTGTGTGTGGGGCAGCACACAATGTTCACACAAACACAAACAGCACCAATATTCTTGGTGAAGGCTAATTTAAACCTTAGCACACACTGTCACTAGACATTTATTATTCATTATTATAATATGGCAGACACCTTAATCCAATGCATCTTGCATTCCTTATGTATTCTGTGTTTATGCATTTAGATATTTTGCAGAGGCAAGGGTAGCAGAGGCAAGTGTTAGCAACGACAGTGTCAGACCTACAGAATTGTCTCCTTAACCACATATGGCTGAGTCCTGAAGCACATTTGCTGTCCAATGAATGAAGTGATTGAAATGGATTTGATTATAACATCACAGAAAGGCCACAAATAGCATAGAGGCTAGAGTGTTACGATCTCTCCCTGTGTGACCACTGGATGGGTAGGGTCCCGGTGTCAGAGAGAATCATGGGGAAAGGGAACCGAGGACAGCCAATTTGATAGGAAGCAATGGGTCCTGTCAGGGCTCAGGCAGGGACTCAGGCGCAGACTGGATGGAGGGATGCACAAAGCGAGTTTATTAATTCCCAAATTGAAGTCCAGAGCACGAGGTCAAAAACAGGCGAGGTCGACAATCCAGAAAAGCACAGCAACGATAAAAAAAATCAGATCCAAAAAGCGTGGTCAAGAGGAACAGGCAAAAGTCAGCAAAAACAGGCAGGCAGAACAGGAGAAAATGGCTTGTAGTGAAACAGAGGAACTGTGACAAACTAGCGAAGATAAACAAAGCAAACAGGGAATATATACGGCAAGGCTGATGAGCAGATGGGATGCAGGTGTGCAGGCAGGCAGGTGGAGACAGTCAGGTAATCAGGTGGGCGGAGACAGGGCGGAGGGCAGGGCAGGGCTGGAGCAGAGGGAAAAACGGTAAACAAGAGCACATGGACAACAAAAATAAACCAGGCTAAGAAGCCGCTGCCCCCCAACCCCACCCCTTGCCCCCTCTGCATTCTGACTGCTCCACATGGGAAGAATGTCAGTTCTAATAGAGATGATGGAACTCAGAATCCCCCAACTCACATGGGGTTTCACTGTCGTTGTGCTCAGTGAGAGAATTAGAACAGGAAGATGTATGGTTATTAGGAGCTACAGTAATGGCTCCCACAAGTGTAAGAGTCTCACAAATGAAAATGATACTAAATGATAACTGATACTGATAATGATAAATGATATATGATACTTGCCTGCCTGACTGTGGATATTTTAATATACAATTGTTATTACATTGTAATTAGCACTACATAGTTACTATGTAATGACAAGAAATGGACATGTTACTGCTATGCAGTTTCACATTGACACATAACCTATAATTACATGAAAGGTCAGTGTAGCTAGCATTACTGGAGGTGCCAAAATAATCAAAGAAAGTGTCATATTCCATTGTCCTTTTGCTTTTATTTTGGTCTGAATTTTGCCATAATGCATGCCTTCATCAGGATAACGTTTTTTTGATTTCAGGAAATGTCAGGTGTATGTTTTCCTAAAACAAGGGCCTTATTCAAAAACAGAACAGATTTGCTAATGTACTCACAGCTGTCTGCAAAGCCAGGGACTCTCCTTGATGCTGAGAAATTAATTTTGCACACTGTACGTATTTGTTTCATCAGACATTAGTCACCATGTCATTAATCATTCAGTGACACAGGTACCAAGTAAGGCTTGAAACCTAGGGGGCAAGTTCAGGCTGTGTATCACAGGCGAATCTGATGCAGTACGGAGGACAAGATGAGCTTTTAATGGGCTGAAATGGTTTACATATCAAATAACTAGGGAGAGCGTGCCAAAGCTCATGATATCCCAACCTTAAATAGGCTGAAAAAACCCCCACTCCCCTTCTCTTTTGCACATCAAAGGCCTTTTTTTGCCTTTTTGCCTTTTTGGTCTGGAGGCTGAATGTGCATAAACAGAGGACTTGCGAATGTCCAACTCAGGTGGCCAAAGACTAAACACAGCTGGGACAGATGTAATAGGATAAGGGAGAGCAAACAGGACAGGATGGAACGATGAGCTGTTTTTGAAAGCTCAGAATCTGTCTTTACAACAAGTGGAAAAGGCAAAAAACAGTGCTGTTTTAGAATAGCTGTTTTAGAATTGTACCCTGCATTATTCCTGATTTCTGGTTGGTTTCTAGTATTAGTTCTCTGTGTAGCTCCTGGTTTCTTGATGGTGCATTATTAGTATCTTGTCTCGTTGCTGGTTTCTGGATGGTATAGTATTAGTTTCCTGTGTAGCTCCTGACATCTGGATGGTATGGTATGAGTTTTCTATGTTGTTCCTGATTTTAGATGATGTAGTATTACTTCCTTGTCATGTTCCTGATTTCTGGATAGTGTGGTATTAGTTTCCTGTGTTGTTCCCATTCTCTGGATGGTGTAGTATTAGTTCCTCCTGTTGTTCCTGGTGTCTGCATGGTGCAGTATTAGTTCCCCATTGAAGACATAAGGGGTGGTGTCAATTTCAAACTTGGTATGAATGCAGTGCATTTCTCAGCATCCCTGAAATGAGACAACAGTCATCATACAGCTGTTGTCCATCACACAGGCATAACCCAATTACAGCTCTTTACAGTTATGGTGCCACTGGGAAAATACCATGCTATTTCTGCAATAACACAGCAAAAATAGCTAACCTCTGTTATAAGACTTTTTTCATTTCTTTTGAAAATAACAAAGCATTCAAACTGTGATTACTGGCACTATTGCTGGTTTTCTCCTATAAGTATATTCATTAAATTATACTTTATAGGAAGATACATTATGGATAAATCATATACAGGAATCATGTGGAGGGACTGTAACATATTCAGTGACTCTATGAATCGATCATGTGTTCAATCACGTTGAATATTCTTTTTTTGGTTTGAAAATGAATTTTAAATAGAGCAGTCTGAGTCAAAGTATTGATCATAGCATGAGCTGCAAGATCACAAAAAAACCTAAATCATAAAAAACTGTGGGTGTGTGTGCATGTGTGCATGTGTGCGTGTGTGCATGCATGTGTGCGTGTTTGCGTGTATGTACATTGGGTGTTTTCTGGGTTTTACTGAGGTTCACGAGTCATCAAATGACACTGAATAATTCATGGAGGGAATGGGACGGTTCAAAGTGCAAAGTGTCATCTTCACTGAGGTATGACTTCATTTTAAGAGAAATTTGTTTTGTTTTTGTTGCTGTTGGTGTCCTTTTTTTCAACATTTCTGCCCCATTTTTCAATCATTTTTCAATCATATCTGCCCTACCGACAGCTCAAAAAAAAAACAAAAAACTGAACATCTTTGGTATAGAATTTCAGAAAGCATGTTTCATGACATTAAACCCATAGAGGTTAAGTGAGATATATATAAACAGAAATATGGTTTGCATTTTTTATAAACTGTGTCACTTGTGGGTGTATGAAAAAAGCCCATTCATTCTGTGTAAATATCTTTCTAACAACTACAGATGATCAGATTACAGATGATCCTAATATAGAGAGTATCATTAGCCCATAGATGAGCTGAGTGGCTATAAAGATTGCTTTTGTCATTTGTTTTGTTTTTGCTTGTGCTATTGGGACAAGGTTTTAAGATCAGTGGTGTCCTGCACAAGCTGCAAGCTGCTACTAGTGAATTTGTATAAAAAACTCAGTGACAAAATTAGTATTACTGAAAGCATAACAAAATTTTGAAACCCATTTGACTGAATTTTGAAAAATCATCACATACTGTTAATTCCATCTACTTTATCATACATGTGATATTCCCTCCCTCATAAAATCACTTTTTAAAGATATGAAAAAAATCATATGGAAAATCAACAAAACCTCCTGAAGCAGAATAACATACAATATATTGGACATAATTACCTCAAAGTCTGCACCTCCATATGACATCAAAGAGGATCCTGGTACAGAGTTTTCATAATCTATAAACCGTCAGGGGTTTCTCGTGCATCTGATGATGAAAAGTGCTGTGAATATAACAAGGTAAGTTGTTATGGAAACTAAAACCCAGCTCACTCAATATTTACACACAAACAGACAAAAATCCAGACTCTCAAGATTATACCTGACAGTCAATCAGAATTTCAGGAAGGATGTTTTCTGACATTAAACCCATAGAGGTTAAGTGAGATATATACAAACAGAAATATGGTTTGCATTTTTCATAAATTGTGTCACTTATGTGGGTGGATGAAACAAGGGCATTCTTTTTGTGTAGATGTCCTCCTAACATTAACAGACTGTAAGATTATACATCATCCTAACACAGAAGGTATCGTTAAGGCAATGTCTTAACCCACATTCAGACAATTCGCTTGGAACAGAGTGTGTTTTGCAGTACTGAAACTGCACACCAGGAACCTTGCTTGTACAGTATGTTAAGCAAACCAACTGTATCTTGAGACAAAATGTATCAAAAGGGTTACTATGTGCCAATAATTCTGAGTATTCATCATTATTTCCGGTGTTAATTCTAGTTAGTTTTTTTCAGGTTCGACTGCGTGGGGAATTTTTAATTTCCCTCAGAACCAAAGCAGGCACCAAACGATAAGGCGGCCCCAGGTGATAGCAGATCAAAATGAACAGCTTCAATTCAATGTAATATCCACAGGACGAACCCCTGGGGCTGCACTGATAGGAAGGAAATGGGAATTCACATCATTGCTAATTAGATCAATTTAAACCGGAGCCTGAGTGGGAATATTATTAAGGTTAGAAGAGTCATCCGTCCTGATCTTCGAGTGTCATCCTGCTGTGAGTCTGAGGCCTTAGAGATGGTGCTGTTTGTGGCACAAACATATTAACTTATGGATGACATTTACAACCTTTGTGAAAGATAAAGGAAGAATCAGAAACTATAACTATTTCAAGTGTTTTTACATGATTCAGCTACATATTTGTGCCATATTTTTAAAATTATTTCTATCAATACTGTATTTTATTGATAATGTTCCTTTATTTGTATGCATGATTTTTCAGCCCAGATATCATGCGGTATTGTTCCATTCTGCCCACAGATGGTCTCTGAGGCTGCTGTGATTGGTCTATGAGGACAATCCCCATCAGCTCTCCAGATTCTTCGGGGTAATTAAGCTTTCAGGGGATAATTAGCACTTCCATACATTCAATCTTCTTTCAATCAGCTTTCATAGGTAATTAATATTTCTGTGGATGATTCATCTTCTAGTTCCTTCATCCTTCAGGAGATGATTGCAGCAGGTGAGACCTGTGTGATTTGCAGTGAAAGGACTGAGTCATGTTATTTTGAAAGATTCTCACTCCCTTAATGCAGTCAGTGTTTGTCCCTAACTTTGAATCACAAATAAATAGAAGTGTCACTTTTTTTCCCTAAACCAGCGGAGTTTGGCGGAGTCAGAGACCAAAATGAACAAAAAAAAAAAAAAGAATGTTTTTGCACTGAAGAAGTCACACTGACATTTCTGTGTCGAAGCTACAAACAATTGATGATTGAATCCAGGAGTTAAGTGCCCTGGCACTCAGTATCCTGCACACGTCTATATAACCAGTGGAGTGCTGCTGTGAGCTGTCATATAATTAAACTGCATGGAGGCAGAACCACTACGATTCCTCTGACAGTTCTTCCACATGAAACCGGATGAACCTTAAAAAAAATTAAATTAAACTGTCCTACACAACATACATATATCATTTCTACATCATACATGAATGTTGGTGTTACAGGCTTGCAGATGACCAGGGAGAGAAGGCAACATCCATGTCTCCTTCCTGATATTCAACAGCAGCAGCGTGGGTCCAGCTGTGCGGCGGTGATCTCATATCACAGATTTACATTCAATCAACACCAACACCATGTAATTATACATCATGGACCAGTGTGACTCATTCAGGGAATTGGATTGTCTTGGTAATACTGTTACTCTGATAAGAGGAACAATAGTTTGATTTTTTTTTTTCCTTCCCCCCAGCAGCCATACATTTCCATAATGAAAAAAAAATCATTTTTGATGGTAAAACGGTTTACGTAACAGGTTATTACACCTAGAGTGCTGTGAAATCGCTGGAGTGCCATTTATTGTAACAGCTCCTCCAAGCCGGACTGGAGTGTTGAAGAGTCTGTGCGGATGAGCTCAGTGAAGATGCCTATTCTCTGCAGGGGAACGAAACCTGCCACAGCAGCGGGAGATTGTGCCTGGAGAGGGAGGAGAAGTGGCTGAAAGAGTCAGCCCCTCGCGCCTGCCTCCCGGACGCTGCGTGGGTTTATTTTGGACTCACTCACATCTTTTGGATGAGACATTAAGCTGAGGGTCTGTTAACAATCACACAGCACTTATCGCTAAAAATCTGGCTGTTCATTGTTGTCTTGACTAAATTCCCATCCTCTCGCATTCTCTCAGTCTGGCCATCTGATCACCCCCAGTTTCATTGGGTGAAATAAGTCCACTATCCTTTTATCTCAGATGAGAGGGCAGTGATGCTTCTGGCACTGAATGACTGCTGTAAATCCCCTAGATCGGGTGCTACAAGTCAGTTTTGGATGAGATGAGTCATGCACCCCGTTCTGAGGAAAAATGCTTTCAGAAGGCAGGAACAGTAGCAAGACATTGGAAAATAATAGTATACAGGACTACAAAAGTGCAATTTCTTTCACATTAAAAAGAGTCTTGAGTTTTTTCACATGTTAATTATTGTGTCGTTTTTGTACCCATTTATTTTCCAGGAGTAAAAACTCTAGGCTTAAGAAAAGGTCAGGGGGTAATTTTACAGTTCTTTGCACATTGGTTGGATAACATTTTTTTTTTATTTGATTCCCTCTGGAAAATGCCCTCTGCAAAGTCACTTGTAACAATCTGCTAACTCTTGTGATAAATTCTGCTGTAGCAAATAAAAATGGATTGATTGATTGGCGGAGTGAAGCCAGAAGTTTAACCTTGCTGTAAATGGGAAAAACGGATTTGGTGTGAGTTAAACCATTCCTTTAGTATGAGTTGTCCTCTGCCCCTCCTTTGCTGTCATGCCTTTGTGCAGCCCAATCCTGGACTGAGGACATTTATCTTGAATATATTTCACCAGCCCTTCAGAACTATGTGATATACTTTCGGTTGCAAGGGGAATGCTGGAATTGTAGTGTTTTATTTGTTACTTTTTGTTGCAGGCACCAGGAGGGCCTGAGAGTCATGCTCTCATCTGGGCAAAGGCAGCAGTGTGGTGTAGTACTAAGGAACAAGGCTCATAGCTTACTTTCCTTGAGGAAGGTGCTTAACGTGACTTGCCTTAGCAAATATCCAGCTGTATAAATGGACAACAGGCGAAAAACTTTAAGCTGTGTGAGTCACTGTGGATACAGTATAAGCATCGGGTAAGCAAATGTAATGCAATGTAACGCACTGGGGGTGAAAGTGACAGGCAGCCACACAAAGAGCATTCATGGTGCTGCTGCATATGTTCGTTTGATATATATCCTCTGAACAGAAGAACGTGCCTTTCGAAATGTCATGAAACCTGTGAGGAGCTGTTGTCTGTCATGGCAGGGACTTGGACTCGGCACTGAGGGGCTTTTGTGGGAGACAGATATCTGGAATAGAATGAAGAAATATGGAAATGTCCTGGTTATACCCCTTGCAGAAAGCCCCCACAGGACAGATTTGAGGCAGCACAGGAATTGAAGAGGAACCTATTAAAGTTCTGTACATGACACCAGAGCCGAAGCTGCTGAGAGTCACCCTGGACAGCAGCTCTGGACTGCATTAATAAGGAGACAGTGGGTTAATAATATTCAGCCATTTGTGTGTGTGTGTGTGTGTGTGTGTGTGTGTTTGTGTATGTATGTGTGTGATAGCCATGTACCTTTGCGGTTTTGGAAGGACAGATAGGCAGGGGAGAGCAAATGACACATTGTTACATTGACTGAGAAAATCAGGAAAGATGAACTGTGGACCTTAGGTTTTTGCTAGGAAAACACAATAAAGCTCTCCTGTAAAAAGACAGCCAGCTGGCAAGCAATAATTTTGTCATGTTTAATATTATAAGTTGTCATTGTACAGCAATGTATCATAGTCTTTATAACTTCAGCTAATTCATTTTGGTGTAATTCTGTGACAATAGCTAATGTTATGTTACTGTTACTTGTGATGCTACCGCTAATTGACAGATGTTAACTTTAACCACTGAGTAGGCAATGTTAGCTATATGTACATGTATATCTCCAGAAGTCAGACCACAAGTTCAGGTAGGCAGTAGGATAGGTAGGTAGGTAGGATATGTGTTGGACTGCTGTATGCTCATGTTTCTGAGTTGCCAGGTCAAGGTACTATCAGTCAAAGAATTTTAGGAGGTATTTATCTGTAATGAGAGTGAATTCAGAACACAAAACAGCCTTGCTGAAACTAAATTGAGACTAAAGCTGCCATTAATATCTGGTAACAGAGTCATACAGTGTACACTCTCCTTTCAGATTTTCAAAATTTCTCCTCCAGTGCTGATTGAGGGGAGTGCATAATCATTTCATTTTACTGATGAAGCATCACATTCATTTACAAAGTAAAATATTTAGTAAAAACATTTTTCAACAAGAATAGCTTTTAGAAATGCGGAGTTCATCCTGCAACATGTACACACAGCTGTTCTATACTATGTCATATGGTTTTAAATGACATACAATCTATGAAATAAACCAAAAGCACCAGTTTAAAAGCACCCTTTAAGTAAAGAAATTTGTTTGGGACTCCTTTTTAAAGCTGAAAGTCACCTCTGGGGACCACAGACTGGGATAGTGGTAAGGAACATAACTTGTAATGCAGAGGGAGCCAGTTTAATGCCCTGGTGGGAAACTGCTGTTGTCCCCTTGCACAAGGCACTATACCCACATTGCATCAGTAAATACACAGCTGTACAAATGGATAACATGTAAAAATTGAACACTGGCTAATTTGCTCTGGAAAAAAGTGCTGAGCAGATATAGTGTACTGTAATAATGTAAAGCAGTTCAGTAGTGGTAATTAAGCTCTCCATCAAAGCACTCTGAGTCAAGGGGGAGAGTCAAATCACTATATTCCTGTGTCGTTAAGTTTGAGTGAAACATTTTAATCAACAGTCACTTCCTGAAACTGAAGTACAGCATCCTGGATCCTAACTCATGATGCACAAGCCTGTCTGTTAAAGCTGTCTTCTAAACATGTAATTAGTAATGTTGTCACTACTATTATTACTACTACTACTTAATGAAATTCATTTCAGATAAAATGTCCCACTGTCACCTACATCCTACAGACTTCTGGTGGACTTGATTGGCTCAAAATCTAGCACACTGCCCCAAGCCTGGTCTTAAAGACTGTATTGAAGGATCTCTGGTTTCATTGCAAATTCTGGTAGCCTACATGTATTAAAAAAAAAAGTTCTGCATGAGGAAAATACTTCCTTGTGTCAGTGTGCCACTCATTTAGTGTGACACTCTTTAATCATTTCTACCTATGTTGTCTTGTTCCGCTGACAGAACTCAGGTTTTGCAGTATTATTCCCTTTGAAAACATTAAAAACCTTAATCAACCTCTTGATGAGACGTAAGAGATCATTTCTCATGTTTGTTAAATGAAATCACACTGGTTGCCCTTCTTTGTACTTCTTACAGAGCTTTTGTTTAGATATGACTAAATGAATATAGATATGAATATGACATTAAAAATGCTGTACTATTGAGTTAGGCATAATAACCCAAATATCTAAATATCCAGCTGTACATGGTAAATCCATACAAGGACACTGCTAATGCATAGTTGCACACAATACCCTGAAAAGCTTTAGCAAATATCCAGATGTATAAATGTTAAAAAGTAAAACATCTAATTTGCTCTGGACGGGGGTTTCTGAAAAGCAAACACATAATAGTCAAGGAATGAGAACATGTTGCAAACTAACTTTACGTTGACTAACTGAAAGAAGTGACATCATGTTGTGATCTTTCTGAAAATAATTACACACTCCAAAATTTGACCAAAAGTGGGCTGTCAGATTACTACCTGTCAGGTACGAATATCCATGGTACTTAACAACCATTATGAGAGGACAAAGTCATTGGAAATCGCTTATGAAGAGATTATACGTGGGCTAACCCCTCCACAGAATATCTACTAATTATCTTTGCTTGATGAAAGATTCAACAGTTCTTCTGGCGGTTTTCTTGCTTATTTCCTTGCTTCATGGACAGACACATGTTTCATGAGAATTATGGTCCCTTTTTTCTTTACACATCTTGGATTCATTTAAGAAAACAAACAAATAAACAGAAGCCTGGGGTCTTTCAATTCTAATATAAAAGAACCCCTAGGTCTTCTTTGTATTTTATTACGAAGTTAGGGACAAGGCAGCATGTGGATAGATGGAATGAGTGCCCTGCAGCAAAGCAATCCCCCTAACACCTGCCACTGGTATTGCTTGTATTACTTGCTGTTTATTTTACGTGTAGTATCACAATGTGATTCTGTGTTCTAGTGACTGTGATGTATCGTAGTGTGTGTACTTGGCTTCCCTGTTTCTAGGCTCTCTAGTTTCAGGTTGCATACGCTAACTTGTGGTAGGGATTGAACAGTGTCATGCTCACACTGCCTGGTCTGGGAGTGTTGTTAGACCAGTCTGAGACTGTTGCTCATTCAACGTGAATGAATGCATTTCTGTTCTTTTGTGCTGGAAGTCACTCTGGATAAGAGCGTCTGCTCAAAGAATGCAACGTAATGTGAAGTAATGTAACGTTATGCACTCTTCTCTACCTCTGATGGGCAGAGCTGGAAGAGAAACAGAGCAGAGGTGATGTGCAACTGAAAGGCCTGTCCTGTCAAAGCCATGGTGATGGAGGCGTTGCCACAGTCAGAGATTCACTGACACTGTGCTGGGTTATTGTTTCTGTGCACATACCTGTAGAAACACAGTCAGTGTCTACTCGGCGTTGGCCATGGGAAAGTCTGTCTTTCATGTGCTTGTGTCTCTAAGCCCGGGCCCTGGGGGCACAGCATATCTGCTGGTTTTCCTTCCTGCTGAGCTCTCCGCTGATGAGGTGTGATTGAGCCGTTAATTGAAAACAGACCTCTATCTGACGTCTCTCAGGTTTGATCTGCTCTGAGTTCAATGTGGAGGAAAGCGTTCCGTCAAAGGCACTTTGATGTTACAGTTGTTTATTGAACATTACTGTCAATATCTTTCCCTTGAATCCTTGAAGTCAGAGCTCAAACCTATTAGATAGGACGTACAGCTACGCTTTCAGTACTGAACAAATCATCCAACATCCAACAAATCATATTTGTAACAAAAACAAAAATGACCCCAAATAAAAGATCCAAACTCAATTTACAGCTCAATTGAACAAAATTAATTGAGAGCTCAGCTGAAAGGATAAGCCAGCAGCCACAGTGTGCTCTTAGGACTAGAGCTGGTAATGCTAGCGATAAGCGACAAGCTGTCATCTTTGGATATCAAGCCACATCACAGCGTCGTGTCATAATATGCCCTTTTCAGATGTGCTTAACTGAAACAATGTGCTTAGCATGCGCCGCGGATAGACATGCTTGATACCGTGTCCTCCAGTGAGTCACAAAGAACGGTTGCCGTGGTTTCATGAGATGCAGAGGAACAGAATTCAATGGCAGCATTGAAGATAAGTTACATGGAGCTTGTCATAAGGGGTAAACACAAACTCAGACTCCCCCTCCCCACTGAATAGAAAACAAAAACCAAAAGGAAGTAGATGTCACGGGTCTAGAAAAAAAAACATGTATTCCAGTTTTTTTTTATTCTTTATTTAATGAAAAAGTATGCTACTGTAATTCTTAAGTACCACAATTCTGAATGTAGTACCTGTGCGATTTTTTCATTTTCCTACCTCCCTACCAGGTGAAGTCCTGGAATGCTCAGCCCAGGGTGCGGAGGAGGTTCTCAACCTTGTCACTGACACCTAGGAAAACGTGGAATGGAACAAAGAGAGAGGCACCATGCACGTGCATACAGCTGTAGTGCCAGCATGATGATGCAGTTTAAGGAAGCAAAAACTGCGCAAAAGTGCGCTGGTGTCAGGCATGGGCAAAACTGAGTCAAGTGCACCTTTCAGACAGGTGTGGCTTCCATCAGTGCTGCACCACGGCCTCCTTCATCTTGTTAGTGTCAACAGCTGCTGTTGCTCATGGCCTCCCACAGCCTCACCTCTAAATTGTCAGGAATTCAGCTGCTGCTTCCCGAGATGACCACCAGATGGCCTCATAACTTCCTGTGTTCTACGTCCCGTTTAATTAACGTCCTCCAGCTGTTTTAATTAGTTATTGGGTTTCACCTGTGTTTGCTGTTATTCAAGCCCTGCTTGCCATGACTATTGTGTGTACCAAGGTTGTTTTGCTTTTTGTTGAGTCCTCTTTAAAGGAAATGTAATTTTCTTTGAATCAAGTCTTTTGGTGCCCTGAATCATCTCTGCACTTGGATTTGCCCTGCTCCATGTAACTCTAATGGGCTCTTAGATCTTTTTAATGCAGAGTGTAGTAGTGCATGCAATGTACACAGAAGAGGGTGATTTGAATTCATGTTGAAACCATCCTGTTAGTTGCGATAAAGGTCCATGTTAGAATGAGGGACAGGAGCCTCCTGGTTCTGTGGATCTGTTCTTCCCGTCTGTGTCGCCCTTGCTTTCTCACCTCTGTGGTCAAGACTACGGACAGAGGAAGGTGGCATGAACTCAAATAGACCAATCAGCTGTATCCATCCTGGGGATTTCATTCCCTACTGGCTATGAGGTAACGACCACTAACCAGCAACACCATAAGGGGCTCCATGGCTACATGCTAGGGTGGCGTTGGGTTAACTGGTCACAGTCCCCCAAGTCAGAAAGGAAAGCAAAATTTAAATTCATCATGCATTTGGCATTTGGGAAACATTTCTTGCAGATGTTTTTACAATAGAGAAATGTCCATGCCAAAAAAAGGCCAAACATTTTCAACATATTCAAACCCAGTCTGACTGTGCAAGTATTATATTAACATTTTTTTTCAAGATGAGAGGTGCGTTGGAGGGGGGAGGGATTCACAAAGGCACAGAGCTCAAAGTGCATTGTAGAAAGGCACATCACGTAACAAAGGATCAGGGATAATTACAAAGTAACAGTCCTATTTCTAAAGTTAAGGAATTAATTTGGATGGAGTGCTCTGACAAACTTTTGAAAAAAATAAAACCTTCTCTGTTTGGTCAAAATTGGATCCATCACTCAGTCAGGCTATGTTTCATCGATTTCACATCACATTGCAGAACACATTTTCAGCTTTGTACTTTTGTGCTTTTTCCTTTCTATAGCTGTTTTGCTCACAAGAATACCAAAAAGATCCCAAAAGCAGTGTGGTTGATTGGTGCTTAGACTGTGTCTGAAATCCCTTTTGACATTTCTATATCTGTCATATATTTTTTATGCCTGTTATGTGATATGCCTTCCATATAAAAAAAGAAAAAAATCTTGGAACTAACAGCTTATCACTGATGTCCCAACTACCCTCCCCTCCTCCACCTCCAGGACCCCAATCCAACCCAATCACACCCACCCATAACCATCAACTCACACCAACGTCCCCCACTGAACCTCACCCTCCTTAAATGCACATCACAGTATTTCACAACATAAATGAAAATTCTGTTTCTGGTATGACACAGATCTAGGCCGGTTGGAACTCTCTCCCTACAATGCCCTTTGACGCTGTAAAGGGAGTTTTATGTAAATAAAAACATATTATCATTTTCCCCAGAAAGATGGCTGTTTTTTTACTGTATTCATCTTCTGTTTAAGCAAGGGAAAGGTCTCTTCACTTTGGATTGTTCTTATCATTTTTCATTATTCCATTTTTAATTATAATTTACATATTCCCCAGTCTTTGAAAATATATATGACTCTTTAATCACTGGGTGCATCTCTTGTGATTGGAATGTTTTTGTTCAGAACTGAATCGCTCCACATGGCTAAGAGAATGGGACTCTCTGATCTGTTCTCTAAGGCACGAAAGCTCCAGCATTTCTGCATATCACTCACAAGACAATGCTCAATGAGGGCTGCTTTTTCTGTGAATGGGGAGGAATCGAATCCCTCCTTCGTTTTAACAGTTATGATATTTATTTGCTTGGCTGTTGCCTTTATCCAAGGCAATTTAGGCAGCTTACATTTTGTCTATCATTTATTTACTGTACGCTCCTGGGAATTGACAGCAACAATGGAGTTTAGTGCCTTGCCTGAGGATGTTACAGTATTATAACCTACAACCGTATGGTTACAAACCCAGTTCCCAGACGAGTGTGCTGTAATATTGTATGCTATACGAATGTGTTATACAGTGTGTTGTAAAATATGTCGTAGTTAGCTCAGCCTAACTATGGCAAAGCTTTGTTTTATGTTCCTGCAAAGGCTGAAAACAGTGCTGGTCACAGGGTTAGTCAGGAGGTCTGCGTTCCCTTCCACAGATGCACATGTGCTATGCAGTCTTTCAGAGAGGCATCCAAATAGATTAGATTTCCCAACCATTTGGGTGCATATGGACACAGTTTCTTAACCCTTTTACATCCAGTAAAAGAGATATTCCAGCAAGAAATTAGGAAAATTAGATATTCTCTGTTCAAAATTAAAAACATATGACAATGATATTGACATCTGAAGAATGTGTGGTTGCATTGGAAAACATATTCTGCTATCTAAAGCAAGATTGTTTTATTTCTGTATTTTTTCCTCCAATCAACATTGAATACAAGTTTAATAACAGAAGAAACATAACATTGAAAAGATACCATAGATATTCTTTTTCTACATTTATTCCATAGAATTCTGTTTTTTTTGGAGTAATAGCATATCTCCAGTATCATCAGGCCCTGATTCCCAATATATTAATAACAATTATGTCCTAAGATAATGAGTCTAAATAATACCATAAACACGCAGTGCACACATCTAGAACCAGAGGAGAGTCATGGATAGGTGACTGCTCTGTGTCGGCATTCAGGAGGTGGAAAGGAAGATGGGATTTGTGGGATTTCAGAGAAAAAAAAACCCTCACGGGACACCAGGGTGACAGTAGCAGATTCATTACTACATACCTCTGCATGTCCACAAAGAAAACTCAGAGTTCGTGACGGTGAATGAAACCACAGGAGTGTCTGTTTGGAGCATGGCGTGGAATTCAGATAGTCACACTTTCACACTCTGCACTGTGCCGTTTGCTCAGCCCAGATTGAGTGTGTGGTTTGACAGCTGCATGTGTATTTTACATTCTAGGCTGGTCTGGGAGAAGAGATGAATATGGCATAAGTACTTTTTAAAATCCCTCCCCTGAAACCAACCCCTCGGGAGTGAACGTGCTTACTCATTTAAATATCTCCGTTGTAAAAGAATATTCAGTAAACTGATACTGAATGTTAGTACAGTATTATATGATACTGTTTTAATTAATACTGATTATATTATTATTGAATGACTATATAATGTTTTATTGCATAATTACCATCATTTAAATATGTAATGTATGGCATATATCTGAGACATATAAACGCTCAGCATGTATGGAGTGATAAAATGGAGCAAATTAAAATTCTGGTGTTTTTTTTTTCCCAAAAGCCAAATACTTACATGTGGCACAACTGCATATAGCTGTTTCAAAAAACACACACACACACACACACACACACACACACACACTCACACACACACAGAAGTGGGATGTTACAGTGGGGGTTTGGGATGCAGGATGACAGCAAGGTTTTTATATCGCATCTGAACGTGGCAGGGCTGTGAAGACTCAGCTGTGGGGTGACTGTTCCCTCCAGCTTGGGGCTCCCTGTGAAGATTTAAGGGATTTAAAGGGTTAGGAGTGGGACAGTCCCCACAACAACCACCTACCCCCTACATTCAAATTGTCTAAGCCCAGCCATCTTCCCATTGGCCCCACTCTGTGCTTCAGGAGTCAGCGGTGAGGTGGGGGTTGGGGAGGGGGGAGTTACAGTGGTAAGAGAGCTTCATTCCTCCCATGTTTTATCCTTTTTATTTATTCTATCCTCCTGTGTGTCGCTCTGCAGATGGATTCCTGCAGATCACATTAAAAGAAGTGAATGTCTAGCCACACAGCTGTCACTCGGAAACAATCAATTTTGCTCTCTGTTTATGGCTTCCTGGTGACTCTGGGGCCAGCCCCGCTGATGCTGTCCCTGCTGAGTCAAACTCAGCTGGGGACCATTAGATATAATTATGCAATACTTTGTACAAATTTGATGATGAACTGAAAAAAAACAGCTTAGAGGACTAATCCTCCAGTCAAAAGGCTCTTAAAAGGGCAGTTCTGGAGCAGCTGGGTTTACTGGGCTGACAGAATGGCACACCAACCCTCAGAGCAGAGAAAAAAAGCAAGGCAAAAAAAAAAACAAAAACAAACAAACAAAATGGTTGTTTTGATTTCATGTGGCCTTCAGGTCAGAATTGTGTCTACTCTCCTCTGAAAGAAAAGTTGCATAATGCTCTGTTTTGTAGACCTAGAGTGCTTTATTTGGCTTTGTTATGTTTCAAGGTTTGCATCCTTTATCGCAGTACACATGTATTGTGTTATTAGAATAATAGTAATAGCATTGCTATTATTATTCACAGGCCTACAACAGCAAGCAGTGATTTTCGTTAGGTTTAAAAACGCAAGGTTGTAGGCCATGATGATAATGTAAGAAGTCAGTCATTTCTTACCCTGTACCCTATACCCTGTACCCTTGGACAAGGTACTTAACCCACAACTGCCTCAGTAAATATCTAGCTGTATAAGTGGATACCATGTAAAATTGTAACCCATGTAAGTTGCTCTGGATAAAAGTGCTTGCTAACTGCCAATAATGCAATGTCTTCTGTACTGTTTCATAGCAGTCCCTGCTATGAGATTATCTATCTTGGCGTAATTTCTGTCACATTACTCTACACTGCTAAGGTAGGAATCCATTTTTTTTTATATTAAATGTAAATCTATTTACAACAATATACACTGCACCAACCAATTGGAGCTTGAGGAAAGTAAGAGTTAAAGCATCCAATAAAACTGAGAAATCTTGTTTATATGCAATGTTTATACCTTCTTTTATACCAGCCCTCCAAATATAGCTCTGTTGGGAAGACATACACTATTAGACTAAATGTTATTATGTCAACTTGTATTCACTGAGGATGAGAAAAACACCACTCTTCATCTATACCTGCATCCGCTTCCCATTGTTCTGAAGAGATTGGATTGACTCACGACTGGTCTGAGCTTCTTTCTGCAATCAGGATGAAGGACTCTTAGGAGCTACAAAGCCCTTTATAATCTCAGACTCATTACAAAAAAAGGCTTAACACAGAGACCAAAAACCAGAGGCACCTCAGCTAAATTGGAAAGGCTTATATTTCTTCATTTTTTATTACAGGTTTGATTAAGTGTGGTCAATGTCAGAAGCTTTCTATTTGTCTGCTGTTGGTAATTAAAGGGCATTGACTCCTGAGTGAAAGAAAGCTGATATTCTGCTGCCAAATCAAGGCCTTGAGTTTCATGTCACTCAACAGCTAATAAGGGAGGGGGCAGTTCTGGAAGGGGCAAGATAATCAAACAGGATGAAAGCAAAGGAAGAGAAATCATATCTGAATGAATGCAAACAACACATTTGTGAATGCTTTGATCAGCATATTGTTGATGGAATATAGTACAGCTGTCAAAAAGGTAACACTGATGGTGTTACAACTTTGGTTGTAGAGGGAGCGTTCCTTTGATGACAATCATGATGATGATGATGATGATGAGTGATGAGTAATGGCTGTGTGGTGTAGTGGTAAGGAGCAGGGCATGTAACCCGAAGGTTGCCAGTTTGATTCAATGAAGGGGCACTGCTGCAATACTCAGCTTACACTGTAGCCTTAGCTATATAAATGTGTAAAATTGTGACTTATCTAAGTTGCGCTGCATAAGAGTGCTTGCTAAATGACAGTAATGTGATGATGTTGATTATTATTATTGTCCTGACATGAATTACCTATGTTGTAAATAGCTGTGGAAACCACAGGACTGACCGCTTTCCTTCCACAGGTGGGCTCTCCAAAGCGTCATCGACTGATCGCACCATGCAGAAGAGGTGATGTGGCCTCACTAAGCAGCTAATGGAGGCCAGTACCCAGAATCTCACAGTCCCTGCAGTAGTGATCACTCACAGAAACCTATCTGTGTGGCAGACACCTGTATCCAGGCCAGATCTTTAGTGCTGCAGGCTCTTTAGGTAGTGGAGACTGCACAGGATGCTTCACTTCCCAAGTGAGGCTTCAGGTGAGGCTTTATTGGTGCATTCTAGTTAGGTAAAGGAACATCACGCAAGAAGTCTTAAGCTCTTTAAAAAGTAAAATAAATAAATCAGTTTATGGAAATTACTCTGAATGAGGTCATTAATTATGTACTGTGCTCCATTGACTCAGTTTAGTGAAAAAGATACACACACTGCCAACAAAAAATCAGGGTATGTAACAGGCAGAACAGTAGTTGATCATCTGAAAAGAGTTTCCTTTATTTGTTTCGAGATCTAGGCTTTCACCAGTGCTTCACAAAGAAGCGTCAACAAACGAATACCCATCACTGATGTGCATAATGCTAAATTCATGTTCTGGAATTTACAACATGGAAACTCTGATTCTTCACAACAAAGACTGTGGGGATGAAAAAGCAGACGCCTTTGATCAATCCAGACTCCCTTTTGTGTGGCACTAAGCCACAAACCTATCTGGGGACAAGGACGGCTGATAAACTGCGGATAAAGAAAGGTGCTCTGAGAAGAATGAAAAAGATGTAATAGCTGAAATACAGATGACTCACTGAGGTATTGATAGGTATCAGAGAACACAGTGTCTACAGCAACAGTCATGCTGAGGGGATTTTTTTGTTTTTAAGAAACACACCATTCAGTCCAGACCCAGAAGTTTCAAACCACTCAGACAGATCTGGCTGACTTTGACTGGTGTGTTTTTCTCTCCTCCCCCTCCACCCCTTCGTCTCCATTTAGATCTCAGAGGCAAAGGACTTAGAGAAAGCTGTCAAAGACTCATTTCAATCATATGACTGTATTTAAAGTGAGCCGGCTACGCCTTTGTCTTATCTGCTGTGTTGTACATCTTGCATCTGCAATGCTCACTGTCTGTGGACAGTTATGACAACCACACTTGCAGTAACAGTATTGAGTGATAAAATGTCTGTGACATGTCAATCTTCATGTTTCCCATTCCTTCCCCATGCTCCAAAAAGCTCCCTTTCACCCCCAATTACTGCCAGTTGCTTTTTTCCATCTCCTGTTATTATCCAACTTTCATTATTATGCAACAAACAAGACCTGAGAATCCCCTTTTAAATATAAGCTCTGAATTCAATTATAGTTGTAATCAACTGCTCCGTTGCTGCAGAAATGGCATCCACACAATGAGCCTTGTGGATTCATTGTTCTAAGCTCACACGCGCAGTAAAATGGCTTCTGTATATGTGTGCCTACATTTCCCACAGGGCTGGGTTTCCAGACGTTTGGACCTTTGATAAACATGGTTAACAACACATTTGTTTCAGTGCCTCTGCTTGAACTCCCAGGATGCAGTGTTCCTGTTCTCATCTGGTAAACTGAGAGAAGACATCCTTTAGGTTATAAGAGCAATAACCATCCCCTCTGCCCTGACCCCCATCAATGCAATGAGAACACCAGACCTGGGGGAGCCCCCGGGCAGCGGCAATGATATTTACAGAGAAAAGCACTTTAGTGGTTACGTCTGGAGGGAGGACTCGGCTCAGAGTGTACGGAACACACATGTAAGCAAGGGGGATGTTATTCCCAGCAGTCACAGTGAATCCACTGATGTTGTTTCAGAAAACCACCAGAACATTTCGGTCCGTGATCCATTTTTTTAGGCACTGCGGTATTATGGGCAATTCACTGAAGATTAAGGTGGGATTAGTGCCTCCGCTGCGTGGTGTTCCAGCGCGGCAGGAATCAGGCCGTTCCTGGACAGAGCCAGCACCGCTGCCGTCAGTCAGCATGCAAGAGACAATAATTCAGGAAACGGGACTCTCTCTCCATCTCCAGCTATGTGAGGAAGCTAGTCAACGCGTCTCACAAAAACGGAACAGAAGGTGCAAACGTTCAAAAAAAATCTTGTTTTACAAACCAGCAATCAAAAGGGACCAGCCTGAGAACCAAACCATCTCAGTCTCCTGGCACTACAGCCTCACACCTGTATTTCACAAGCCTAGGCAGGTGAGGCTCGTTAACCAATGGCTGGATTACACAGACAATGACAAGTGATAGTGAAACAATTAACTGAATTGATCTATTTGATCTAAATTGAGCTCAATTGTTGACAAGGTTCGACGTTTGAACAATCAACAAACAATTAACAGCTTTGGGGAACGGGTGAAGCTTCTCCTTCACAAGCTCCGTCCTCGTTTCTTCCCTTTTTTAACAAACTCCATCTCCTGTCTCTCTTCACCTTGTTTGAGAGCAGTACAAAAGGCCAAAAACATTGTTTTCTTCCTTCAAACAGGGGGTGGTACAACAGCAGCTCCACTGTATGCATGCAAGACTGGAGATACAACACAGCTCTCAGTGCTTCTGACAAGCCCCCATCTCTCTTGCAAAGTAAGGCCACAGCTGGGGGCTTCTACTCCAAATCCCAGCTGTAGCAGAGGCTTTTATTGTAGGGTACAGCAGACTGTCACCACTCTCAGAGAGTGTGTGCTATAGATCCATCCAAATGTGGAAATATGTGAATATTGCACTGTTTCAATAATATACAGTTGACCCTCCCACATCGTGGCTTTCCATTGCGGCTTCGATTTTTCGCAGGTCGGCAACAAACAATTAAATGGGAATTTTTTGGGAGCTTTGTGACCTTGTGCGGGAAACCGCATAGCACTACAGACGACGTGTGTAGCAGAGAAAAAGTAAAGAAAGGTTTAGTAAATCATAAATGTATAAACATATGTATGATATAAATGTATTTTATCGT
>CM032877.1:41795132-41915132 GCA_019176425.1 Megalops atlanticus
GGTCTTTTGGGCTGGCCCATGACAACCTAAATCTGATTTTGCTTAATATACCACTTTTAGCAAATTAATTGTGACAGAACACCCCACAATCTGCATTATAAAGAAACGCTGTCATTATGTTATGAAACTCCTGGGCCAGTAGTGTCAATTAGCTAAAAAGGGGAAATATTTCTCTCTTTGCCACAAATGACATAAAAACAATTCACTTGCTTGGATCATCTCCACAGTAGCAACAGGCTGATATTAAGCACATGTCTGAGACTATATCTCTAAAGATTTCTATGTCGAAAGAAAGTTTTGGCTGACGGAAATCTTGAATATCCTGGTGGTTGCAACTGTGTGTACTCAGAGGTTAGAGGTCAGATTTACATTACATTACATTACATGTATATAGCAGACATTCTTATCCAGAGCGACTACCAGCAACCACAACTTAACTTGTGCACTCTGACAAAAGCCAAGTATTCTACTATAAAACAGTCCCTAGAACATAAATTATAATAAGTCATAACATTACACATAAAATTAGCATCAAACACAAGAAGTAGCAGGTGTTAGGGGGTGGGGATAGAAATGGAACCAATATGCAGTCTGAAGAGGTGGGTCTTGATTCCAGTGATGGCCAGTGATTCCGCTGTCCTAAACCCTGTGGGATGTTCATTCCACCACTGAGGAACCAGTATAGACAGGGACCATATCTGAGATGAGCGACCCCGTCAGTTTGGGACCGTCAGTTGCCCTGTGCGCAGAGCGCAGTGATCTTGAGGGAACATAGGGTTTAAAGAGGGGTCGTTGGTATGAGGGGGCTGTCCCATTCACTGTCCTGTATGCCAGCACCAAGGTGCGACACCAACTTGTTGCGAGCGATAACAAGAAGCCAGTGAAGTGAGATGAGGAGGAGAGTAACTTGAATATGTTTAGGGAGATTGTAGACAAGTCGTGCAGCTGCATTTTAGATTATTTGTAGAGGTTTTATTGCACATGCAGGAAGGCAAGCAAAGATGGAGTTGCAGTAGTCCAGGCGTGAGAGGACCAGGGCGTGAACTAGGAGCTGTGTTGAATACATAGTGAGATAGGGGTGGATCATTTGGATGTTGGAAGAATCTGCAAGCCTGACTCACCGCTGTCACCTGAGAGGAGAAGGACAGTTGGCTATCAAGCGTTACACCAAGACTACTGACAGTGCTATTGGTTGTAAGGCTTGTAGAGTCTGGGCTGAGGGAGAGCTCTTGAAATGGGGAGGACTTGGATGGGATGAAAAGCATCTCAGTTTTAGCCAGTTTCAGCTTCAGGTGGTGGTCTATATACCTTGTTCTGCCAAAACCCTGAGAGAAAGATTCAGTCTAACCACAATGCACCTTGTGCCTGCACAGACATTTTTGTTAAATCAGTAACTGTCCAGTTTACAATATTGTGATTTTTTAACTTCAAAAAACAGCAGCATTTTCTTTTTCTCACTCAGAGACAAACACAATTTTGGCCTGAGAGCGATCTGTACTGTAAGCAATGCTCATGTGCCCTCAGGGTGAAAGGGATTACAGTAGGCTTAAGTGACATATTTAGATCTTTCTCTTAAATAATTAACCCTGTGACATAATAGCTCTTTGCCATATATAGTGTCATGGTGTGTCAAACTCAGTATGGTTATACTGACAATGTTTTCAAGATGAGATGTGACACTGACACAATATCATTATTTTAAGCCTCCTGTTTCTTAATTGGTAGACCCATCTACTAGTACTGCTCAAGAAGCTAATGTAATTTTTGGGGAGTCACCACAGTTGAACTTTGGCCCAAATGTCGCTCTGCCTGGTGGTTCTGTTCTGATAGCTGAGTCAACTATAACTATATAATGGAAAACTGTTGGCAAGCATGAAACACGTAGACTGTACATTTTAACACATAAAAATACCATTTTAGAATTTCCTGTAAAAACACATTTTTAAACAAATTTTCTTCTTCTATTCATTTGTAAGTTGTCATATATAATTAAATGACTTATATGATGCTAATTGTATCAGTTTTCCATCAGTTGTATGATATTGTAAATGTATGCTGCTCAAGATGATTTCTGGAAGACAAAAAAATCTATTGGAAAACTGCATTACAAGTAACTTCTGTACAACTAATGAAAATCCCCCAAAATATTGCTACAAGATAACCAAAGGTTCAGGAGGTCTCATTTGACGACACATTAGATGGAGAAACTGCCTGGCCAATGAAATGGCAGCTTTGGAGGGTGGGCGGAGGGTCAGTGTTGGCTACAGTTGGATTTGTGGTACATCCAACTGCCTTAAAATAACATACACTTGGACACCCGCATGGTTTTAGGCAGAAACCTTTGACTCAGCTCCTCATTTAAGCCTCGTCGGATTTCACACCATATCTGTTCATGTTTGTGTTCTTAATCTGTTTAACACGTTCAACTAAATGAAATAAAACTAAACTAAGCTAAACCTTCTGTGACTTTTTGAGGACTAAAGCATGATACTCCTCATACATGAATAAGTTGGCAAATCTTCATCATGCAGAAAATCATTCCACCATGCTGAGCAAGTGAAAGGCCATTCTGCTTAAATCTGATTCAACCTTTAAATTATGTATGTATACAATGTGAGACACCATGAGGCACTCAACAAAATGTACTTTACATTCCTTTAATAAAGACGGGTGTGGAGGAGTTCTGCAGATATGTCTACCTTTTGCTTTTTTTAACAACGCAACAACTCTTCCACAGATTGATTCCAAAGATCTAACCACAACCTGTTCTGTGGTTTTCATAATCAAGGACGCATGAGGACACAATGTAGGTCTGTATCCTTAAAAGGACATGCATGCCTGCACTGAATGAAGCATTTTTTATGAACTTGCAATTGCATAATCTTTCTCTGCACTCTCACAAGACCAGTACAGCTCGATGTCTTAGTGCACTTTTTACTGAACTCAGTCTGCGTGTTTAAGAGGAAGGCATATTTTAAAAAAATAATAATAAATATGGAAATCCTCCAACCCTGAATATACAGTGTGCCTGAGGTGGTGATTAAACATTAGCCAGGGGTGATTCGCTCCACTAATACCAGGGCTGTTTAAGTCTGAGTGCATTGCATTTTTTAGCTGCATTCTGTATGTGCCTGCTGGGTATTTGCTTTTCCAGCTGGACACTAATTCCATTTTATGGCCTGATCCTCAGAGCATCCTGAAATCCTCAACTCACTGAACACACATGAGCACTCCTCGTTTCGCTGAATCCATGTTTTTGAAATACATCTCCATACATTATTGACGAAAATTATGTGAAAAGATACAGCTACACAACATTTTCAGGTTTCCTATATTATGTTGGATATGTGTATGTATAATGAATTGCTCTAAGACTTAAAAAACAGGTCATTGCTATAGTTTAGTCTTGTGTGTTGTAATGATCACCTTGGAACAGTGCAGTTCTTTGCATATGGGAAAGCAAATTATTGTGCATTATGCAAACATGTCAAAATCGATTGCTTGTAAGTTCTGCTCTGCTGCGCAGTTTCAAATTATGGCTGCCTGGCACCAATACAAATCATCTCCAGCAGCAAATGCAACTTCTCAATACTGTATATTGTACATTTGTTATAACTTCTGTTGCATTATTGGATAAAATGCCCATATGCAGCATGCTTTCAAAGTCTCTGCTGATTTAGATTATTCCTTATCTTAAGCAGCAGATTGAAAATGAAGTGATCTGTCCCTAGAGGTTCCACATCATGTTTACCTGTATCTTTATATATTGATCACACTCTGTGTGAGAGTGTAGGATATTGTTAAAAAGAGCCTGCACGTGTCCCCATAGAACTGCTAATGTTTGTTAATGTCTTGTAATTGCTAAATGTTAACAATTAAATTTTAATGGAAATCTGCTTTCAATCATCAGTTTACCAACTTACCAGTAACTCATCAAATTCAATCAGGTTGATTTCAAACAGATTCAACCTTCAAACAGTAGCTGTTGTTGGCGTGGTTGTATGTGTAATTGTGTTAGACCAGCCATCGGTTAACGATCCTTACCTGCCTAAGTACAGGCTTTTTAAATACAGGTGTGTGGCTGGAGAGTGAGTCACACTTTCTGAGCTGAAGTTTGACTGTGGCTTATCTTGGGCTAGTTCTTTTTCTGTCATTTCTTAACATAAATTATTTTGTACAACTATTCTCCTTTTTGTGCACAGTGCATTGGCCAGTGCCTCTATGAGAATATTGACCGTATGATTTACTGAATCTTTTAAATGTTCTATTAAGTTGAACTGGTTTACAAACAATAGAGTCTGGTGTCTCAGGAAAACCCACTAACATATCTGCAGGACAATCAGACTCCATGCAACGATTTAGTCTATGCACTGGCATGATGGTCTCCACTGTTTTGATAGACGATTGATCAGGTTTACTGGTCTCCGTTCTTGAACCATGATTGAACTGTCGTGGATTGTTCTGCAACGCATAGACACAAGTCAGAAACATTTCTTGGCATTTTTCCTCCGTGGTGGTGCCCGGTGCACTTGTCCATTGTGATCATCAGTATCTCTGTCCAGTAAACCATGCCCATCTGGAAGCTTTTTTAACTCCACAATATCTCTCTAATTGGAATATTTAAGTAGGTGTTCTTTTATGCACATCATGCTGCACAAAGCCAAGGATTCGTGGTTCATGCTATTTTTTCACAGTCAGCTTCCAACTACATATGTAAAGTATGCTCATCAATCATCTTCAGACACAGCCTAATCCCTCCTAACGATGTTCTGAATGCTAACAATCCATCTTAACTGCAACTGATAAGACTTCTTAGCTCAATTAATTACTTGTTACTCTTATAGTTGCTTGACCATTTCCTTAATATTCACCTCACAATGTGTTCTCTGCTATATTACATCAATAGTCAGAGAAATCAAGTTATTTCTTTCTGTCTCTATGGTGTGTTGGAACACACTATATAAAATCTTGATTATAAAGCACGTGATGGTTCATTACAAATACCTGTTGTTTAGAAAATCGATACAGGAAAAAGGGAGCAAATCTCCAAGTTCCAGTAGCCAATACGTGCAAATATTTGCCAGCTTAGCACACCATTCTCACTTGGATTGTTTTATCCTAAAAACCTTACCGATGTTGCTGGTCTTTATGGTGTGGTGCATATATCGCCCCGCTGAAAGTAAGAATTAAAGCCCAAGGTGCGTAGTGTGGCTGCGGGGTCATTCAGCACCACGGACAGTACACTGGTGATGGGGTCTTTCGTTTTTCAGCCGCGCCTAACATCCGCGCGACAGTTTATTCTGGATGATCAGGACTAATCTTTCTGAAAACGATGGGACCCTTATTATTACGTTGCACCTTGATTAAACGGAATCTAATTCAATCGTAGCGTCATTCATGAAATCAAATGAAATCCAAACATGAACGTGTCCCCGGGGGATTCCGCCATAATACGCACCGCTCTATTGGTTGTTTAATAATTGCACGGAGCTAATGGACTTCTTGTAATTTAAAACTCTGCTAACCTTTTCAGATCTGTAATTTAATTCTTGTCGAATACAACTCAGGTCATTTTAGGTTCGTAATTATATTCGCATTTTGCCATTTGGCAGACGCTATTGCTCAGAGCAATTTACAACGAATGAAAACAAATTGCGTCTCATAAAGTTGCAATGTTGTGCAATTCGTAATGTTATTCTATGCATAACATTCACCCAAAATTCATTGATACATCTCCTTAAACGGATCACATTTTGTATTCATTTTACTAACAAACAATAACTGAAACTGATTTTGCTGCTCGGGACACACAAACGTCATAGGCTACTTAATTGCTGATAGAGGGATGCGGATTATGATTACGAAATTAAATATTGACCCATGAATACATAGGCCCTTTACACAAATCTATAACTGAATGACAGTGTCTCAGAATTAACTACTCAAAAGAGCAAATTGATAGATACGTATAGGCTACAGTAAATATTACCCAGATTGAAAACTCAACTCACTGGTAGGCTACTTGGCATAGTTTTTCAAGTGAAATAATCATCTCGTACTTCCTTTACATTAGAGAGAAAGACAGAGAGAGAGAGAGAAAGAGAGAGAGAGAGAGAGAGAGAGAGAGAGAGAGAGAGAGAGAGAGAGAGAGAGAGAGAGAAGATCATTTTCAACCATTTTCAAATTCAAGTTTCATTTCATGCATTGAAAGATTCCCGCTGCGGACTAGTTATGTAACTAAGAGGTGTACTGTAGTAGTTTTAGCAGACACGCTATTGCTCGGGGTTGGGCAAATGGGAGGGGCGGTCAGTATTTTTTTTTTTTGTCTGCTTTTTGTAGTGGATAAGTATGGACAGAATGATAACCAGTCTGTTTAGGGGAAAAACCGTACTGTCGGGTTGTTTATGACGTTGCTAATTGCATTAAATGTTTTTTTTCCTTTTTCATTCAAAAGATCATTTACACGTCATTACATAATTTTTGACATGCCATATAAATAGGTGTAAGGTACATAAAATGATAACCCCATTTTGCTTGCCACGTTCGACAAAATCAAAACTTGTTCCGGGACTGGCAAATTTTAGTTTGAGTTACTTTTCGTTGAGAGAAAGTTTAACTGCCCGCGACAAGCTAGGTGACGTCACCCTGTTCCTAATCATATGCACGTGTAAACGTGTAAAAAATAATTAACGACTTTGGGATTTCACAACAACACAATCAGCAGTAAGCATTTATTCAGTGTAGTTTTTCAGTCAATTTCAATAGCGTCACAGTTTTTTAAAAGAAAGAAACAAGAAAAATAAGATAAAAAAAGGCGGACGTATAATACAAGAATTGTGCGTAAAATGTAAATCTCAATGTTAATAGTTTTACCATTTACATGACAATAAACTTAAATACATATAGAATCAATAATACGGATAAATGTAAACAGTGAAACTCAAATAAGCTTGGAACGAGACTAGAACAAGAGGAATAAACTCATGTCCGTTTCGCAGTTTTACACAGGATTTTCTTGAATGCTTTTCGAAAATCCCTGTTGAAAATTGTATAAATTATAGGGTTTACTGAGCTATTACAGTAACCAATCCAGAAGAAAAGGTTGAACAGGGTGTCTGGAATTGTACAACTTTCCCTGCATATGGCGTGGAGGCTATAGGTGAAAAAGAAGGGAAACCAGCAAAGAACGAACACCCCCATCACCACCGCCAGGACGAAAGTGAAGCGCTTCTCTCGCATCTGTGCAACTTTAGTCTTTGAAATAGATTGCTGTCTCGTATTTTGCTCTTGAAAGAGTTGCGAGGCTCGGCTGGAAGCCCACGAAAGGCGGCAGCTTTGCTTCGCACAACAGGTAGAGCTCTCCGTTTTACTCCTCTTGGAGAAGCGCGAGTTCCTCGTTTTGTTGTCGGAGGTGCAGCTCTCCTCTAGGTCGATGTCATCCAGCTCCTCTTTCCGCTGGTTGCTGCCGGAGCTGTGGCTGCTCGGGCTCTCCATCTCCGACTTATCCTTGCGCACGAAGCACGTCTCCGATTGCGACGGCTGTCTCTCCAGCCCGTTCTTGGCCACGAACACAGTCGCCGCGCGCTGCTTGGCCACCCTGTATATTTTACAGTACACCAGAATCATTATTACACCTGGGGCAAAGAACGAGACCACGCAGGAGGATAGTATGTACCAGGTCTCGTTATTGAGCAGGCATTCCTGCTCGTCGTGTTTAGTCATTACCAGAGGCGGGAAAGAGATAACCGCCGATATGAGCCACACCACCGCGATCATGGACTTGATCCGTCTAGGCGTTCTTTTCAGGTTGTAGCTCACGGCTTTGGTCACAGACCAGTACCTGTCCAGGCTTATAGCACAGAGGTGGACGATGGAGGACGTGCAGAAGAGAACGTCCAGAGCCAGGTAGAAGGCACACCAGGTGCTTCCAAAGTACCAATATCCCATGACTTCGTTGGCGAGAGAGAAAGGAATGACTAGAGTGGCCACGAGGATGTCTGCGGACGCCAGGGAAACCAAAAAGAGGTTCTGGGGCGCACGGAGCGCCCGACTCGTGAACACGGCCACCACGACCAGGACGTTCCCCACTATGGTTACTATGATTATCACGCTGACCACCAGCACGATAAATGCGGCCGCGGTCTGGCAGTGAGGAGGCTGCCTCGGCGCGCTCGTGCCATTGGCGTTCTCCGTGGAGTTCGGCGCGGGCGCGGTAAGAGTGAGTTGGGTTCCATTCATTCTGCAGGCATTTTCATGTTTGTCTGTTTAAGCGTTGTTTGTTTTGTACGTCTCCGCCATCGAGTCCAAGTGTCTGAGCAGGGAATGCCGTGTATTAAAGAGACTCAAATCGAACCGCTCATTTGGTCGCGTCAAAGTCCACATGTCATGCAGCGGACTCATAATGTGATTTATTTGGTTAGAATCGAACAGACAGCGCAATGCCTGCACTTTAAAACTCAAAGCCTTACACGAGACGAGCGTTTGGGGTAAACAACATCCCTCGTGCGGGTGTCCACACAGCGCTGGTGTTTGTGCATTCCTTGTGCAAGTTTTAAAAGGGTAGTCCGTTCCGCGTGTAATCCGTCTCTCCAGTGTAACGCTGTTCGAAGAATGCGATGACCATCATTTTGTTTCTTTTTTTTGTCTTTTCCCAGTATATTTTTTCCCTTTTGTTTTATCCCGATGCGCGTCCAACGTTGTTCAACGTGGGGCACTTTTAGTGTTCAGGGAGGAGAGGGGGTGGCAGCATTCCAAAGACCAGCCCATCGCCGAACTGAGACTCCAACAAGAGCTGCTACGAGAGAGAGGTGTGTGTGTGTGTGTGAGAGAGAGAGAGAGAGGGAGAGAGAGAAAGAGAGAAAGAGAGAGAGTCTACACAAGATCATGGCTCCATTTCGTTACACAAAGAGAGGCTTTTATACTCTTGGGCAAAGCAGAGTAAAACCGGAGTAAAACGCAGATAAAGATCAGTTTTTGGAGCTGGATGGCACTTGGGCAGAGGAGAAGGGAATTGAATTAAGCTTTATTATGCATGTTATCCCACACAGATGGAAAGAAGGGGAGAATATTCAGAGAAATAGAGACAGAGCTGCAGGCTTGAATCCGCAGTGAGATAGTACATAAACAAGGCACTTACACCAGATTGGAGATGGACACTGATGTAACAACAACAACAGGAGAGTGTTTGAAACAGCCGTTCACAAATAAAATATTCACATCCACTTAACTTTTAATCTCTTGACAAGATTATAATAAACAATGGATTACGCAACAAATTAGTCTTCATGAATGCAAAGAGGCAGTAAAGGATTTTGTTTAATCACCGATTACTAATTATGTACAAACAGGTGACTGCACAGAGGTGGTAACATCTGATTACTAATTATGAACAAACAGGTGACTGTGCACTGAGGTGGTAATGTTACAATAAAAACAGAAGGCCAGTATTTAAAGCTTTTAAGGTATGATTCAAATTCAAATGCGCTCACCCCTGGGTTACTGATGAATTTTCAGCACATAACATCATAATCACCATTTTCTAGAATTCTCCTGCATGTTGGCCACTTTAATCTAAAAACAAGCAATGCATCATTGAATGTAACAAATGTATGAAAATATTAAAAAAATATTCAGTATTTAAGGTAGTATTTTGCCTGTTTTTAACACCATTTCAGCTCCCATTTAGACAACATAGAAAGCAATATACCATTACAGCAAATCCTTTAGTGAATCACTTAATATACCAGTGGCTTAATGTATAGATTTGAGAGTCCTTGAGGAAACATATTTATTAAAATCTGATTTTTTTTTTTCATTTATTGACTAATGAAGCACAAAGTCCCCCCCTCCCCATCTCTCTCTATCCTGCCTTTTTAGGACCACATTAGAACTGGTTTAACCAAAATTTTAATTGAAAGTGAACATTAAATATTGTGTGAATAAAGTTATTTGAGCTGATCTTAACTCTTAAATCCTCTTTCGTGCTATCCAGCTCAAGAACTGACAGCGTCTGTCAGTCTGAGGATTATTCCAAAACATGTTTCCATCTTTTTATACAAAACATACTTTTATCTCTTATTGGCTTAAATCAGATTTACATTGAAGAGAGCACTAAGATGTGCATTGCTGAAAAAGATTAAGGAAAATCAAAAGATAAGGATTTTCAGGTATTAAGTGGTGTAATTGTTTTGAGGTGATGATAACCTTGCTGTCAGGAAGGCCAGATGGAATACTTAAAGCAGCCAAAGGATGAATCAATGGAACTTAAAGACACCTCTCTGTGATTAATAGTGCTGTGGATGATGAGGAAGGAAACTGAATCTAAATATGATTTGAAATGTATTGAGAAGGCTGTTTTTTGTAATATATAGTATTTTTAATATATAATTTTTTGGAATATATAGCATTATTAAGAAAAATACACATATTTTAATATCAGGTATGATATATATGTTTATAAAAATTATGAAAATCTGCTGAAAAGCTTATACAGTTCCACGGCCATTGAAGGTAGAAGAGAAATGGAATGGATATGGTGATTAACTCACCAAAGGTGTTGATTCCCTAATGAATGCTACTTTCATTACAGTAACTTTGGCATGCACTGATATGAAGGTAAATGCTTTGTCAGTAATGAGAAAGGCAATGCTTTGCTTGACTTTACACTTCAAAATAAAACGTATACAACATGTCTTTGGCTGGTGAATATGTGTTGGAGTGAATGTTTGCTAATCAGAGAGAGCAACAACAAAAGAGGGCTTTGTAAATTTCAGATACATTTTGTTTTATTTTAGGAATCTGAAACACGGAATACAAAATACATCAAAGGAGGTTTGGGATGTGTTTTTGAAACGTGTACTTAATAAAATATTCCAGTTTCTTTTTCTAGTGCTGGTACAAAGTGTGCAGCTTAAGCAGAGAAGAAGAGTCACTGGAAATAACAGAATTATGCGAGGTATTACCCATCCTGCTTCCTAACAAACTCATTACTGTCACTGAGCGTGGTGACATTATCTGAAGTACTGCAGAGGAAAAAAAAAAACAGTGAAAGAATTGCTTATTAGCAGAAGGTCTGGTTCCGAGGATGCTAGACTATCATTATTCCCACAGGGTAATTTTCAAAAGCACTGTAGACATCCTTACTACAAAGGCTGTCTTCAGCAAACATGATTTAGCCATTTGTCATCTGAAATGAGCGCAGAGAGCTGTCTGCATTAGTTAAAGAAGAACAAGAGTTTTGAGTAATGTTCAGGAGAACATCCTGTCTATGCGGTTGACTTTTTTTTTAATTTGAAGATGTTTTGTGATATTTTTATCAATTGTTACTATTATCCCAGCCACACACATACACACACAGACACACACACACACACACACACACACACACACACACACACACACACACACACACACACACACACACACACACACACGCTTGTAAGCATACATAGGTCTTCAAGGTCAGACATAAAATGGACTGTGGAAGTTATAACTGTGATTGAATATTTTGTGCTTGGTGCCTGCTCTCTACAGTAAAAGGTTTAAGATGTTGCTTCTGCATCACACACACTGTAACTGTAATTCAATGGCAGGGTCCTGAGAGCTGTACCGAAGCCTGGCAGTACACATTCTCTTAGTTCACCCGGAGAGAGACTGAATGTCATGAATGAATGAGCTGATTTACTTAAAGGGTTTACTTTTGAAGTGGTGAAAATAGTCATGCATCGCTGCTTTCACTAAAAAAAAATGATATTTTGATAACCCCGTAAGTAAAGCCAAAAAAACCTGTGCACTTTCATTTTATGCTCTAGCACAGTACCACTGCTCTCCTGTTTAAAATTCTCTTCAGGAAAAGCAAAGCAAAGGTCTTTCCGAGGAAATTGCAATAGTGCTACAGGGAGTCATTGGGAGATATTTCCGTCGTCAACCATCAGAGGTGAAAACAATGTTGGAGCTGATTCAATAAAGCACTAGGGGGAAAACAGAGTAATTTAGGAAAGGGTTTCCATGTTAATGCTGAGTATAATAATAATATTTTTGTGTGTGTACACAAGGCTGAGTTTTCGGCATATTTTATTCTATTCGTGAGAGGTAGCTGTTTTGGGGTGCATTATTCTTTGTGTGAATGGTGGCATTTTTGGGGTGTAATACTGTCTGAGCCAGAGATAATGATTTTGGGGGTGTTAAGTACTTGATGTGAGTGCCAGCAGTTTTGGGAGGTGTGCGGATCTTTGAAGCACAGTTCTTTTGATGTAATTATGATTTATGTGGAGGATGATGTGATGGTGAGAGACAGCCTAAGGCAATTCTCTGGATCCTGACCTCAATGCCCTGCATCCTGCAGCCATTGACAGCAGCTGTTGGACCTCACTAATTTTGGTCCCTTTGCCTCCATTTTTGCTCTCATATGCTTTGAAATCTGTCCTTTGCCATCCTCTCATAGCTTTAGACCTGCAAAAAATACACCTTTCCCCCTCAAACTGTCACCTCACAGGTCTATATACCCCTCCTGCATCCCTGTTCCCCCATACCCACCCTCACCCAGAATGAAATATGTACACCTGTGCAGGGGGAGAGCTATCCCAACATACCGCTTCTTTCAAAGTGGAAAAAGCACCATCCTTGTTCACTATTTCTGTAGCTGACTTCCTCTGCAGATCTGCAGGCTCATGCAAACTCACTCAGCCACTCCCCTTCCTGTGTCCTGTGCTCTCTTTCTAAGGGGATTCTGTAATACTTCACACCAACAATGTGACCTACTGTGGGAGCTCATTCCCTGGGCAGTTCCTAGCCGGCTGTACCTTTGTAATGACGGCTGTACACATATAAGACCTGCTGCACTTTTCTAGCAACGGCTAAACACGTATAAGCCCTGCTGCATTGCTGGAAGAACAGCTGCATACTTATAAGACTTGCTGCATGATTGTAGGAACAGTTGTATCCTTGTGAAATCAATGCCAGAATTGTATGATGTGCTGCATGACTCTGTGCATTGCTGTTGGCTCATAGGAGCTCCTGCATGGTTGAAAGACGTACTGAGGCCATATAACTCCTGCTGCAGAGCTGTGAGAGTGTCTACATCTGTACGAGGGTGGCTTGTGAGAGTAGCTGCAGACTTGAGCGTCTTGGTGGAGGCTTCTAAGATGAGCTGCACACTGGTAAGAACTGCAGGCTTGTGTGTCTTGCTGCACATTTGTGAGACCTGGTGCAGGTTTGTAAGACCCGCTGCAGCGCTTGAACAGTAAGTCTCGATGCCCACTTGAAGCCGACACAGGAAGCTGTGGAATTAGATTAATTGCCTTTTGTTGCTGTACTGAGCCGTCATTATGTTTAACAAATCACACATTCACCAGCGTATTCCATCTTCTCTTTTCTCTCCCCTCTAATCATCATCATTAACAACTCAGAAATACATTTTCTTTCAAATCGAGCTAAAAATCTGAGTGTTCCTTGATTGTCCCCTTTCATTAATATGCATGAAAACTAATCCAAATCTAAGCAAAAGAAAAGGAAAGAAAAACCATTTCTTTTCAAGGCTTCGGCAGATCCAGATGTATGGGAAAACTCTTTACTGTTACTCAGTGTATTAAACGAATATAATTATGTTTTGAAGTGAAGCAGTATGTCATTCCAAAGATTATACACTCCATTAGGCAAGAGAGAAAATGAAACAAGAATATTTGGAGCAGAGAAAAAGAGAGGCTCAGTACATCTGAGAGCGTGTCTCCGACTGTATTTTTGTCCTTGTCTCAGTCAGGCTTTTATACATGCACATTCTCTCCCTCAGTCTTTCTCTGTCCTCCTCCCCCCTTCCCCAGTCCCCCGTTCCCCCATCTCTCTCTCCCCCTCTCTGTTTGAAACTTGCGCATGCGAAAAAAAAAAATTGTGGGAAGCTTTTAAACTTGGTGGCAGTGTGTGATAAACACAAAGCTTTGTTGTTGTGATGTTCAGAGTAGTTTCTCTTAAGAATTGTAATGAGCTTTTAATTGATCTTTTTGCATGATTTTTTAATTTTTCTTTTTTTCTGCATCCGTCTTTCATTTTTGCACTTCATGACATGACAGCTGATGCATAAAGAGCTTTCATATCATAAATTCTTCCTCAGTAAGTCTTCATCTTTGTCTCTCTCTCTCTGTATATCTCTCTCTCTATCTTTGAATTTATTTCTCTCCCTCTGTCTGTGGCTGTACTTCAGAAAACCTTCAGAAAAACCCTGCCAAACAGTTTATCTCCAATAATTGGATGAGTACATTCACAAAAGCTGCTAGCAGACACATTTAATTAGAAAGTCCACCTATAAATACATGGCTGGATAATGCAAACATATTGGTCTGAATAGTGTCTAATTACCTCTTTGAGTCAATACAGCAGTATGTGTCTGGCTGAATTGAGCATGGAGATTAGAATACAGACAAACATAACCTTCCATACCATGAAGTGTTACAAAGATACGGTTTTGATTCACTGTGTATTACCTTGTCAGATGTTATGCATGCTACTAAAACATTTTAGATTAAGCATTTCTACATAGATATGTACACTTGTGCAAATACATGCCATTTTTGTATCAGTTGAGGGAAGACTAAATCAGGATTTGTCCTTGATCATTCTAGAGTAAAAATTACATTTAATTATTAGAATTCAGATCCAAAGACATTTTCTTGCATCATTTTCCTGCTGTGCTGTGTCCACTAATGATCACTGCTTTTTTTTGGCTCCCCTGTGCAAAAAAATTACAAAATTGCAAAATTGCAAAAAAAAAAAAAAAAAAAAACGTTTTGGAGAAGACCAGTAGGTCTGTGTACAGTTTCACAACCTGAGGTTCAGCTTGTCAGCAAAGCGCTGGGTTTGAGAAGAACTCAGTGTGAAATGAAGGAGGGGAAGAGGGAAAAAGAGGCACAGAGAGGAAGAAGAGAGAGAGAGAGATGGAAGGAAAGAGGAAGGAAGTGACACAGATTGAGATGGGACTGAGACAGAGATGAATGAGATGTGAGTGGGAGCAAAGAAGAGAAACATGGGTTTGGAATGAGTTCAGATGCATTGCAAAGATAAGACAGAAGTGTCTTGTGCAATAGAAGCCAATAAAATGATACTGATGCCCTGATCAAACTCAGTCAGTAATACCTGGAAATATGAATAATTATGATCTGTAGCTGAAAAGCACTGTGCTCACTGCAATCACATAAATAAGAAAAGCAGTACAAAGAAGACTATATCGAGCACACATTTTGTGAAGACCACATAATGTAACCTTAATATATATAAGTCACTCAAACATAAGGAAATCTGACACGTAAAGAATCGGGTCTTATAATTATGTGACAGCACAGCTACAACATTAGAGTGATTTATCTACTTCTCTCCATAGCTTCAGTTAGTCTGTAATACAGATTGTGTCTTCCTTACATTCCTCTTACTTTAGCCTGGGTTCCAAGGAGTGTCCATCTTTTCCTCAGACCCTTCTGAGAAATGGGAAAGATCACTTAAGCCTAAGATGTTGTTTTCTGCTCTGTCATTGGTTGCCATGGTTGTCTGCAAGCTTATCTTACTCACACTTCTGCTTTAAACAGAAAAGTGGAGAAACATTCTGGAACGATTACTGCTATGAGTATCTAGTTTATCTTCTTAGATGGCTGGCTATTCGGAGTACATATTGAAATATTCCTGTAATAAATATGATAAAGAGAACACATTTTATAGCTTTTCATATCTAAACAGATTGATATTTTTTATTTATTTGCAAATTAAAGACATTCATAATTATATTTAAATGCTCCTCTGTATTTAATTGTATTTGATTGTAGGGAGCTTTGTAATTTATTTCCCCTAAGAGGCTCAGGCTGGTACAGTGTGCACAGGAGCATTCTGGGATTTGAAGCAGGCAGAGAGAGAGAGAGAGAGAGACAGAGAGAGGGAGGGAGAGGAATGTGTTAGAGTGAATGTGTGGTTTGAAAAAGACTGAAAGAAAACAATAGGGGTGAGTAAAAGCATGTTTGTGCAAGTATATGTGTTAGAGTGTTGTGTGTGCACACTGTGTGTGTGTGTGTGTGTGTGTGTGTGTGTGTATGTGAGTGTGGCGGGGGATCACACACGTAAAGGACGTGTAGGTATGAATTCTATATTTATATAGGGAAAGTCCACTGAGCATGAAGGAGTCCTTGATCTTCCTTTTAGTTTTTATCCCCTCATTTTTTTTTTGGGGGGGGCATACAGGCTGGCATGGAGCATGCCCCATGCCCCCCCTCCATCATTACCATGGGGATGACACAAGGCTACAAGATCAGCCCAGCCCCTCCCATGATTACTCTGCATCATCATCATTTGCTCGGTAGCTTCAAACGTGCTCTTCAGTCCTCTGCAATTACACAGTGAGGAACCACTGTGAAATTCCTTAGGTCTGATTCAGGGACTGGGGCTGGGGGGGAGTGGTCATCGTAAGATACCTCCAGCACCACCTTCCTTCCACAGACAGTGGCTTTGTTCTCGTGGCAACCGCGGCCCACTTGTGACTTCATGCACTGTCACTGCCCCAGAGCCCTCGGTCCCAGACTACAGCGGGCCCCTTTGATTGGGACAGCCGCAGAACACTGACTGGGGGCGGCGAGGGGTGGAGCATCAGGCTGACCGAGGGAAAGAGCCAAGTCATGAAGCCCCTCGAAGGGGTTACATACTTCTCCCCTCGGAGGCTTGAATGTAAACTTGACTTTTAAAGTGTTTCAGTGTTTTTGAGGTTGTGTTATTCCCCTGGAGCTGTGTTCCCTCTTTCTCTGTGACTCGAGTGAATTCCTGGGAGTAATGGGAGATAAATATCAAATTGACAGCAAACGAAATCTTTTCAAAGGGCAGGACCCTCGTTGCCTGTGCAAACAAGAGATAGTATTTATGTATTTGGTGTTTTTCTTTAAAATGCGGTTACACAGATTCCAAGCCTTGAAGGTCTAACCAGATATTTTCCTTGTTGTGCTCTGTGATACCTTTTTCAGAATCCAAGCATTTGTGGTTGTTACAGCCCAAAACCCCTTAGTTCCAATAACTAGGGAATTAACCCTTAGCTGTTACGTGGTGTATAATCATAGACCAGGCAAACTTGAAACCCGTTATGAAACATGGAACCAAGTGCCAAGGTTACCGCCACCAGTAGTGTTTTATTTACAAAGTTGCACATTTCTTTCAGTGGTATCTTGTGGCTGAGCAGCAACAAAAACAAATAAAACAATGAAATGGGAGGAATTCAGGCCTCCCTTTAGTGGGAAGGTGGACCCAAAATTCCCCCGCACCTGCCTGACCAAAACTAAAACAAAACAATCTTAACTAAACAAACCTTGAAAATAATAATGGTAGCCAGCCACAGGGGTACAAGTGCATTACAGCTATATTTTAACAATCACTAGCTATAGCTGTCAGCACACCAGGCTGTAGAGTAGGGCGGAGCTGTCATCTGCTTGACCTGTTGTCCTGTATGCTCTCATCCACACCTGCACCTGGTCAGAATAACATCAGAGGGCGTGTACCTCAGACAGGACTTAATGTGAAACACTGCAATGCAGCATAACAATGGAACTGTGGTGCTGGTTGCCATGGAACTGGACTTGTCAGGGGGTTGCCAGTTCAATTCCTGGTGAGTGTGTGTATGTGTGTGTGTGTGTGTGTGTGTGTGTGGGGGGGGGTGCTCTTCATCCTGTTTTGAGCAAAATACTTTTCTCAGTGCGTAAGGTGGATGCTGGAACTGGATAAGGCTGAGAATATGAGCATGTGTATGTAATGTGTTGGCATCACTCTTTGCTAAATGCTTTCTGAGATTGTACTCTTGCTGGACCCTGCCTAAGGGGAAGGAACTAAGAAGAACACTGTTCTAGCAGAGCAAGGCTCCTCTCAGCCTGCACTGTCGTACCCTCTGCTTTTTCACATCACTCCTCTCTACGCTTATGATTATAGAGATGACATATTTATATGTCATCTTCTGATTATATAGATGATATACACATTTCAGTTCTACCTTTTCTCACAGCACACAGCATCAGTAATGTTGACCTGCACAAATGCGATACTGATAAGAGTCCTTAATTTGCCCTCTGATATACTTGAAATAGTCAGCTAAGAAACATTTTTTGAATGCGACTAAGCTGCGGGTTGGATTGCAACAATCTAAAACTGATTGTATGAATATTTTCATCAGGGGACTGAAATAGATTCAAAAAGTTGCAGATGCCCCATCGATTGTTTTTGGCTTGCTTTGGCATGCAGTTGAATGGGGCAGAGATTAAACTGAGATATTACACTGTCTGGCAGCGGTTCCATTCATCCAAGAGCTTGAGCCAGTGAGGCAATGAAACTTCCTATTAGGGAAATCGTTCAGGAAATTGAGTTCATTCTTTAGTGAGCATGGGCAATTAGCTGACAGTGGGAATGCTGTGAGAGACAATGCTGTCTCTTTGTGGTGGAGAAATGAGAAGTTAACTTGAGTTAGTTTTGACTTTGGAAACTATTATGAAGTGATTAATGGTACAACTCTTGGATATCCAGCATCCCTCTCTGATCTGGCTGAACCCACAGCAAAAAGCTTGCCTGTGGACAAGATCTGACAACGAGGACTGATGTTTTGGTGGCCTAATGCCAGGTTTATTAGTTGTATAAGTTGTCATTATCAAATAACAATACTCTTCCATACATTACATCATTGTCATTTAGCTGACACTCTTATCCAGAGCAACTTACACAGACTACAATTTTACATGATAAACATTTATACAGCTGGATATTTACTGAAGCAATTGTGGGTTAAGTAACTTGCCCAAAGATAAAACAGTAGTGCCGGAGCAGGGAAATCAAAGCAGCAACCTTTCGGTTACAAGCCCCGCTCCTTACCACTACACCACACTGCTACCCATACATATAATATGAAATTCTGATTTAGCTTCTCTGTAGATACTCCATATGTATTTTTGCGTAAATTAAGCCCATGACGAAATATACACTTCTCAAGACCAAGGCTTTTCACTCAGTACCTGAAACAACAGTAGTATTGCTGTATGGCGACGTTGATGGTTTTGTCTCTATCATGTTATCATTGTATACACCCAAAACTGTCTAAAAACTGTTTCCTACTAAACTATAAAATAAAAAATAAAAAAATGTAATCTAATGGTTTAACGCACTCTTTACCTCTACCAGCTAGTTTGTGCCTTGTTTGGCCAACCGTTGAAACCTGGTCACGCAGCGCTTCTAATATTGTTGACTCCTTATGGTTTTTTGCTTGTGTTGTACTCTACCTCACTTGTAAGTCACTTTGGATAAAAGCATCTGCCAAATGAATAAATGTAAATGTAAATGTAAATGCACAGCAGACCCACAGACATGCCCCAGAGTGGAGGTAGGGATGCACTGCTAATGCGCTGTGATTTGTTTTTGAAAAACATGCATCCTTGTTCGGAACGATGACCTCATGACCTCTGAGCCTGATTATGACAACCTGGGTCCGGTGTGCCCACCAAAGTGCTGTTTTCAATATTTTTACATATGTGTGTGTGTGTGTGTGTGTGTGTGTGTGTGAGTGTGTGTTTGTTTGTGTTTGTTTGTATGTTTACGTGCATGTGCTTGTGTGTTTATGTGCGTGTGCATGTATGTGTGTGTTTATGAGTATGTGCGTGGTGTGTTTGTGTGTGTCTGTTGTAGGGAAAAGAAAATGTCGGCGGTGCCTAAACTGTAGCAGTTTAGACACATGCACACAGACACATGCACATATTCACATCTGCACAAGGCACACAGACACATGCACATATTCACATCTGCACAAGGCCCACATCAAAAAGAAATTTTGATTCAGTCCACACCCCCAAATCCTGCACCATCATCAATTCACTCAAACTTGAATGCAAGAAATAATAAATACATAAATGTACATTCAGCTCAAAATGAGTAAAACGTGCAGTTATTTGGCTCAATCGGCGCAAAAGTTGCAAAAGTGGCAAAACTTATCTTGAATCATTAAAGCTCTGTGATCTGCCAAGTGAAAGAGGAGCAGGACAGAATACTAATGTTGTCCAGCATCTTTTTACTCTGTTTTTTAAACTGTAGCAGTTTAGACACATGCACACAGGCACATGCACATATTCACATCTGCACAAGGCCACAGTATGCACATGCACTCACACTCACCCACGCAAACACACAGGAGTTCACGTCCATGACACTTGGGCTGCAGTTTTTGTCCAAGTCTCCAACCAAACAAAGTGGAAAATAAATACATGTCAGAACTGCTCTCATAATTTGTGCTGGCATATATAGATCACAAGAGACAGAGAGTTGTACAAACTGCCCGCGTAGGCTGACACACTTTAAAAAAATACAAAATGAAACTAGAACTACGCAAGAAACACCCACAGGAAAATACAGACTTAAATGGAGCCTTTGTGAGGCTCTGGATAGAGACCCACGCAGAAAAACAGTGGTGCTGTCTCTCTCTCTCTCTTTCAGTGTGGGCAGCCTCACTGGAGCTACCTTTCAGGAATGGATAGCAGATGTTGACATCTCCGCTACTTGGAGAGACAAAATGAAATGAAATATTGCTTCACCGTTTATCCATGATAGCCTGATACCATGATACCATGATAGAGTTACCGCATACCCCATGCCTGCCCCAAAAAACAACCACCACCATGACCTCACACCTTCTTCTATTCTCCGACAGCCATGAGGACTGGGGTGTTGCCCAGGTCGATGACCTTTGGTTTGACCTTTGGATGTTTTGTTTGTGACAGGCACTGAGTAGCCTCTTCAGTAACATGCCTGCTGTGCTCCATGCTCTAAACTGAGATAATTTATGCTCAGAGGCACATCAGACAAACAGCAGTTGGTAGTTCATTCCCTCAATCAGTGCACAGTAGGTGTGCCTCATTACATGACTGATCAGCAGGTGCTCCTTCTGGCAATTTGGGGGACGGTCCCTGTGCCACAATGTATGTAAGGCTGTCTGAGCAAAGCACAGCAGACAAACAACGGTGAGGTGCTTTATGGATAAAGCAGATAAAATATGCATTATTACAGTTGTGATTATGATTATGTTGCAAAGGCTGCTCCCACTGCTGCTTCTGATGTTTATCATGATAATCACATTATTATGCTTTCCTCTTATTATGATTATTAGCGCATCATCTGCTGCTTGTATGTTTGGAGGGGCTGGCCCTGATGTGCTAAACATGCTCTGTAGAAGGTGCGGAAGTTTGAGAAACGCTTCACGACAAACAGGGCTGGAGAGGCGCTGAATTATTCATCCACTCCCACTCCCGCTCCACTGGGGTAACGTGCTTGTTGCTTGCAGGGACTGTGGACGCAATCAGACACAGGCTTGGTGAAACAGAGCTCAAGAGACTGCTTGTGACGTCTTACTGCGCCCTTTCCTGCTTACTCGCAGTTACCCCTGAAAGAAGCAGTAAATCAGATACTCCAGTTTTTGAGTTCTGTTATTTTTTAATGAAACTCCAAGAGTAGATCTGTTTGAGCCCCTCCAGTGTTGTGTGTGCTTTCCTTACAATGATGTTTGCTTGTAGCCTGCGCAACGTGCTAGTAACGATAGCCTGTAATCTGAAACCCTTTAGGCATGTACCAAGCAGAATGCCTCGCAAGCTGTAATGCAAAATTACCTGTCAGATGCTGAGGTTATGTTTTTAAGCTTTTCCACTATTTTTCAGAGTAAAAATGGCCTGCAGTGGTTGCCATTGCCACTGCTTTCAGCAAACATCTGGGTAGCACAGTGACTCCTGGGTAATTTAATAGCATTGAGTTTCAGTAAGTACGAAAGCGGTGTACTTTATATTGCTAAGGGTGCTTTATACACATACAAATGCAAATAAGATGAATTCAACTGTCAAGCGACAGTACGCAGCGCTTAATGCAGCTTTGTCTACACTGTCACTGCCTTCATGTTTATTCAGCTGTTTTAGCGATCATTTGCTTACGTGATACCCTCATCCAAGGAAATTTACAGCATATTATCCCTTTTTAGAGCTGAGCACCCACAGAAGGAAGTAAAATCAAGTACCGTGTTCAAGAGTAGAACAGAAGCACTCAGGATTCAAATATCTGCCGCTTTCCAATTACACGCTGATTCTAAACCACTACAACACTCTCTCCCCATAAGCTGTCTCCAGTTTAGACCAGTAAAACACTCTCTCCCCATAGGCTGTCTCCAGTTTGGACCTACAAAACACTGTCTCCCTATAGGCTGTCCTCAATTTCAACCAATAAAACACTCATGGAATAAGCTGTCTTCAGTTTGGACCAATAAAACACCTTTACCCCATAAGCTGTCTCCAGTTTAAACCTGTAAAATACTTTCTCCCCATAGGCTGTGTCCAGTTTATACCTACAAAACACTGTCTCCCCATAGGCCTTCTCCAGTTTAGACCTATAAAACATTCTCATGGAATAGGCTGTCCCCAGTTTAGACCAGCAAAACACTGTCCCCCCAAAGGCTGTCTCTAGTTTAGACCAGTAAAACACTGTCTCCCCATAGGCTGTCTCCAGTTTAGACCTATAAAACACTGTCTCCCTATAGGCTGTGTCCAGTTTATGTGTTGCAAATATGTGTTCTTGTGCATTTACAGAACACACATCAAAAAGAAATTTTGATTCAGTCCACACCCCCAAATCCTGCACCATCATCAATTCACTCAAACTTGAATGCAAGAAATAATAAGTACATAAATGTACATTCAGCTCAAAATGAGTAAAACGTGCAGTTATTTGGCTCAATTGGCCCAAAAGTTGCAAAAGTGGCAAAACGTATCTTGAATCATTAAAGCTCTGTGATCTGTGAAAGAGGAGCAGGACAGAATACTAATGTTGTCCCCAATCTTTTTACTCTGTTTTTTCTTTGTTCTTATCAAACTCTGATTAAAAGAAAAAAAATGGCTTGGATGTCTAGACTTGAACACTCATTAGTTCGTTATAAACTGCGAGCTTTATGTAGTGCTCTTTGGTGATACAGGTAGAGCTGATAAGGGAAAGATTTTGCTGAAATTAAAGAGAATTTATGCTTCTCTGCATCTGTGCCCAGATGTTTGTGCTCTTTCTGAACACCCCAAGTCCCCTTGACTGGTAGAGAGTTCCTCTTCATCTGCGCAAACCCTTCAGAATGAATTGAGTGCACCCCTCTTTTCCAAACTATGCAGTGCATTCACCCTAATCACTGTAACCTCTGCTGCCTAACCCTGAGCTGCTTTTCATTTCAGCAATTACTGGGGATTTAATTTTATTCTTAGATGTTATCATGACCTTGACATATGTAGGAACTGGGAAATCTTAATGCTTGCTTAAATTCCTGCCATAAAGTTATTTAAAAAACTGAATGGCCTGAATTGTGACTGTGCTGAAATTATCCTTTTTTATTCTGTACACGTACATAATGAAAATTGTGTAATAAATCAGTTAGACAAGGATATCTGAGGATATCCTCTTGACAAAGCACTGTCATGATAGGCTGACCCCTGTGGTTCAGGACCTCTCCACATGACCTGAAGGAGCACATTGTCTCTGGTGATTTTTTCTGCACTCTGCGCTAAAGGCAGAGCTCTTCTGAGAAGGCTGAGACATGAGTGAAGTGAGTGTGGAGCTTCCTTTCACCTGACCGGACTCTGGCAACAGACACAGCCAGAGGAACTGTTTCCCCTCACATCACCTCACAGTCCTAACCTGATATCAGGTCAAATCTCCACACTGAAATGTCTTCACAACCCAAGAGCAATCTTTTCAAAGCTTGGGTATCTTCAGTGACATACGCATTGGTAATAAAAAAAAATAAGAAAAAGATATGAGCAGATATATCTTCTAAGTTTATAGGTCTGTGTTTCCATTGAATCAAGTTGTAATTCAGCTCCTATGAGATTTTTGTAGGGCTTTATCTAAGTTTTATAAGGTAAGATCAGTGCAGCGTATAAAGCTTTGTCCCTGCCAGGCAAAAGAGAGATTTGTGAGGATTTCAAACTTCTGATTGAATATCATAGCAATGTGACATGTTTATTAAATAATGTCTCTGTGTTTGACAGTGGCTGTAGTCCCTCTGGGCTCAAAAACATCTCTCTCTCTCTCTCTCTCTCTCTCTCTACATATATATATATATATATATATATATATATATATATATCGAGTAGAGAGGTAAAATGTGAGGACTCTGTTCATGTCCCTGGGGCTGTGAGTGGATGGTGGTAATCAGCAGAGCTGGACAGAAGATCAGATTTCAGGACTCTGACTCAGTTTTTAGGACAGCCAGCTGACCAAAGGCTGCCTGCACCACATAAATCCCACCTCCCATAACTTATATCCAAAGTCTTATAGTATTTTTATAACTTGTATTTACTCTTAAGTCTGCTCATTTTATTTGTTTCTGCTTGTTTTACTGTTTTAATATTTTTTACATTGACCTTTTATGACCTTTTGTCAGCATTCTTCTTTGAGCGCGTCTGACTTTGACTTTAATTTTATTTTGTTTTATTATTGTTTTATTTCTCCTCTTGCTCCTGTTGTATTTTCTGTCCTTACTTTTAACCACAGTGCATTGGGTGGTGGAAAAGTGCTTTACAAATAAAATGTATCATTCCTCTCCTGAGTTTGAGAGCAGGTACTGTCTAAAGGGTGGTCACTGTGTAGCTTTCTTTCTCTTTCTTTCTTTCTTTCTTTCTTTTTCTTTCTTTCTTTCTTTCTTTCTTTCTTTCTTTCTTTTTTTTTGCGACCTCTGTCTGCATTATACATTTTAAAGTGCTCTTTCTCCCTGTCAGCAGGACATTAGTTCCTGCTAAATCCCATCCAAAAAGTTCTAAAATTTAACGGATCAATTACTGATCAAATAATCTTTTAACGTTTGAATAAACATTGTTCATTTTCATGCGGGCCTCTGTCTTTTGCACAGGATGTAACGCACTGTGCAGTATTTATTCTGTTGCTCCTGGTTAAGGTCAGGAACGCCGACTGTTTGAGTGCTTATTGCCAACGGGCAAAGGAATATGTGATTTCAAACAGGGACACTCTAGATGGAGCTTGTCATCTGAGAGGGTTGGCAGTGTGGCAGAGGGCATCGGTGAGCTTAACTTTCTTTCAGAGGCTTGCAGCTTCAAATCCCAAGAGGCTGTGCCCCAGAGCAAAGTACTTAACCCTTAACCTCCACAGATTCAGTAAATGGCTGGCTGGGTGAACAGACAAAATATAATGCAGAGCACCGAGTCAGGCAGTGTACTGGCAGCCCCTCCACCCCCCAGAGGGCACCTGCAGGCACAGCTCACCTGCTCACCTGTTACAGATTGGACCAGGGCACACCTGGGGCCCTGCAGTAATGAGCTGCCCCTGTCAGCAGTTCAGCCAGAGCACTTAATATGCTGGAATGTTAATATAGAATATCCAGGGGTGTTTCACCCTGTTAACTGGTGTCCTGCTTAATTTCATACTGTCGGGTATATCAGCTGACATTGGTGTTAGCTGATACAGTACTCTGTGTGTTTATGTGTGTGTGGTGTGTGTGTGTGTGTGTGGGGGTGCGGGGAGTGTAATATAAATGTATGTATGTATATGAGATGAGAGACTGTGTGTGTGTGTGTGTGTGTGTGTGAGAGTGTGTGTGAGAGAGAGAGAGAGAGAGAGAGAGATGAAATCCAGAGGCTGGTGAGGCACAACCTTGGCCTGCAGGGATGGGGTCAGGGCTCTAATGTTCTGTATGTGTTCAGATGTGTCCCTTTGATGGGGCTCACTTACCCAACTGCACTTACATTCTCATTATTGCCCGGAAGCAGAAGGGACCCCACCACTTTTTCTCAAAGCCTCTCCCCTCCGAGTCACATCTGGGCACTGTTCCATCTAGTACCCAAAATAATAAGACCATCAGCTCAATCCTGATAGCAATGCAGGACTGACACGTTCAGACACTTTCACCCTGAAACAGTCAGGATGGATACAGTGCCATTGATTTGGTATTTGTTTATCAAACTTAGCTGAACTTGGCTGTCTCTTATCAATGTCATTAAAGACAAAACCAAAAGAACACTATACAATTTAGTTTTAAATACCAAGGGAGGTGATTGTGGTTAGATAGGGGCCTCAAACCAACACAAACTAACTTCCTTTTTAAAAAGGCAATGGTGTTCACAGTATAATGGAACACTAATTTAACTGACTATGCTATTCTTCTTCTTCTACTTCATCTTCATCTTCTTCTTCAGATTATGTATGTGCTTACCAAAGATCCCTATCAAAGGCAACCCAAGCTTAACTTCAGTGACAGATGTAGAGGGTAATGGCTTTTCATCACAGAACTTTTGAACAACATGATAATGTACAAGGTTGCACAAGGCTAAAATTGTACATAAATAGAACTTCATCGCAAGTTCCATCCTGCTTCTGACCCACGGTTGTGCAAGATCCCTAGTCCACCTTGCGCTGGAAAATGGATTTATGTCTGCTGGTATGAACATGGCATCAGGCGCAAAGCTGACATTTTTAATCCCATCCATGGTGGGAAGGAATATGTTCTCTAATGGAGAACCTGGTCTAACACGTGGCGTCATGGGAACTGAGCCTCTCTCCCTGCCATCTTCCAGGGGACAAACCAAGTTGCGAGTTCCGGACCATTATGACACACTTCTTAACTCCAAGTGGATTGCTCCAATAAGAGCTCAGCTTTAAAAAAAGAAACAATGAGTGACAACAGGTGCCTGAAATAAAGATCTGGAGGTGGAAGAACTTAGAGGAAAGTAAGAGCATCTGTGATGATCTTCAGATTAAACACTCTTCTGTTGAAACTCCCCCCCTACCTCCCTATTCCAAATTTCCCCTGGCTGAATGTGGAAAACATTATGTAATTGTCCATGCGGGGGCGCCGTTGCTATGACTCAGCTACAATGTCCTGTTTGAGAAGAGGCATGAAAAGGTGACCCTCACAGAGGGCTGGTCATCACTAAAGCACCTGACCCCTGTTAAAGTGTGGTCATCACTGAAGCGCCTGACCCGCGCTCGGCAATGCGTTTCGGTTCAGTTTGTTTTTGTTTTATTTTTACTCACTGCTCTCATCCCCCAGGCTTACACAAGAGTCCTCTCTGCCAGACCCACAGCTCCGAGCCAATCAAAGTAACCACAGACGGCTGATAACACAGCACAGAACAAGAGAGAGGAGAAAAAAAATCCCACAGCTAACAGACTTTGGAAAAAAAGCTCTTGTTTTCTAGCGAGATGCAGATGATGCCACATTACATTACATTACGTTCATTTAGTAGACGGTCTTATCCAGTGACTTCCAGCACAAAAGGACAGAAGTGTATCCATTCACGTTGAATGAGCAACAGTGTCAGACCAGGCTAACAACACTGCCAGACCAGTGAGTGTGAGCATATCACTAGATATAACACTAACTTATGCAACCTGACTAGACAATCAATCGTCACTTGATCACAAAATCCAAAACACATTGCGATAGTACATGCCTGACCTGAGGCAACAGCTGCAACCCCTGAGCCGCGACTCATATCCTGCCCCTATATCCAACCTTCCTAGAGTGACTCTTATAGACCCACAGGCTGAGACATGGGATATGGAGGTGAATACACATGAAAGTCATGTCGGCACCTTCAGGGGATCCGTGGGACATTACACTGCATTATTGTCATTTAGCAGACGTCCTTATCCAGAGTGACTTACATGCAGTAAGTTACAATTTTATCCATTTACATAGCTGGATGTTTATATTTACACAGCTGGATATGGAGGCAATTCTGGGTTAAGCACCTAGCCCAAGGGGTACAGCAGCAGTGCCCTCACAGGGAGTCAAACCATGAGCCGTTCAGCTAAGAGCTCTGCTCCTTACCACAATGTCGTTTAATGTCATTTAGTTAATGTCTTTTACCTGTGTTAATTAGTCTTTTAATTCCATTAGTCAACTAGTTTCACCTGCCCTGCCCTTTGTTCATGTACAGTAGTTGCTCAGTCCTGAGTTGCCATGCTTGTTGTGTGTACTAAGTCTTTTATTTTCTCTTGAATCTTCAGTAAAAGAAACTTTGTTGTCTTCAAACCAAACCTTTTGGTGTCCTGAGTCATTTCTGCACTTGGATTCTCCCTGGTCTGTGTAACAGTCAAACTGCTGTCCCTCCAACAAACACTCTGTCTTTTGTGCCCTGTCCAGCTGGCTGAATGTATAGCAGAGGTGACCTGATGCCACTGAACGGAAGATGGCGGAGTCCCTCACAGAGACCGGACAGCGGATCTTCTCAGGAGAACGGCCATCATGATTGGGTATGCTGTGTCATGAATGTAGACACCTTTTCCCGGGTTGGCCACCATATGGCCGCATAACTTCCTGTGTTTAATGTCTCAATTAGTTAATGTGTTGTACCTGGGTTGATTAGTTATTATTTATACCTGTGTTTTATTTAAGCCCTTCCCTTTATTCATGTCCTTGCTCAGTTCTGGGTTGCCATACCTTGTGTGTAAGTGTACGTGTACATATTCTTACCAAAGCCTGTTTGTATTTCACGAGCCTTCGGTAAAGGTAACTTTATTTTCGGTCTCCTGTGTCTTGAGCCATTTCTGCATTTGGGTTCCCCCTGTTCCTTGTCACATGTGGATGTCATTTCCCCAAAGGGCCCACTCTGCCGTGACCCTGCAGAGTGACTCTGCAATCCCACCCCGACAGCCATGGAAGATAATGGTTGAACCATTTAGAGCAGATGAGAAAGAAGGCTGACGGAGAACAGGCAGCACGCCGTGGTCCCTCAGAGCACAGGGGCATGCACATCTTGACCATTCCCACAGTAGACTATCTTAGAGCTGACAGCGAATGAGAGAAACACTGTAGGTGTGCCCAAATGGAGGGCGAACACAAAAAAAAAACACACCTGGTTTCAGGGCCGCCTCAAGGACAGAGAGGAGAAGCAACCTCAGAGTCTACCACACATGCTCCTCACCCACCACTTCACCGGGGGCTGAAACAAAGGCATGCCTTTTGACACAAGCTCACTCTGAAGATGTGAAACCATGGTTACAACTTCAGAAGACGCATGTCTGTGTCATCTTATATATTGATTCTGCCTGCAGTAGCAGGTGTTCCCGTGGCCCGGCTGCTGATGATCTTGGAATGGTGTCTGTGCATTTACAGACATGCTTATGACTTCTATACAACACCCTCTGTGTGACTACCACCAAAGCCCAGACCATTACGGCAAGGCCACCGTGGAGAAAGGGCACTTTTATCACTTATTATTTATTTGCTTATTTGGCCAACACTGCTGTCCGGAGTGACTTACAAGACCCTTACAGCAAAATGCATACAGTGCATGCTATAAGAGCTGCAGGAACAAGGGCAGAGAATAGTATCACAACAGTGAATAGCCATAAGATGTAAGTGAGCAGGTCTATGGAATTACAATAAAACATTTACTCTCAAACTGCTGCAAATGAAAACTTTGTGCCTGTACAGTCACAGACTCTTCACCTTTGACCTTTGAAGTTGAGGTTCATGTTTCTTTCATCAGAGAAAATCTGGAGACTCTGTTAGTGACATCAGGTTAGTGACAGAAGTGTGGTATATGCTCCATATTGAAGAAATAAGGATTTTCTTTGATTTAAGCCACCTAAAGATTACCAACCTTCTGTTGATTCCTGATGCAGCTACCTTTAGAGTCAAGTTTCACATCAGCCATGCTTGCTGGTTGAACTTTAGCTAAGCATCTATGGTAGCAATGTCCTTAGATTACTATAATGTTGGAGATATATATATATATATATATATATATATATATATATATATAACGCACCTCCTGTGTGAAGTTTAGCAAGCACCAATAAAGTAAATTTTAGCAAACTATATGGTTTATATTAGCATGTGTAGAGGTATTGCTGATTTGGCATGGCCTACCCCAGTTTAATGGATGGTGCTACGAACAAACCCTTCACATCTGGAGATTCTGCTAGTGACATCAGGGTAGGAACAGAGTCACTGATTATCTGTTCATGGGGATTACTGACATATCCACAGCTGGAACAAGATCATTAAGAGAACACCCTCAAGCCCTGTGGCAACTGTTTCATTAACGGTCTTAGAAGTGTGTGACATGCCATTATGGTGCTTGTCATCTCTGGGTCCAGTTCCAGTAAGGTAGCCCTTCCCCCCTTCCAAAACATAGCCAATTTCCCATCATGCTCTACTCCGAAAGGCTCACCTTCCGTCTGCACTATTTATCTCCGGATAGCATGTTTTCCAAACCACATACCTGTTAGTGATAAGATATTGACCACAGTGGTTTGTATATTCAAATCTTTAAGGCTTGCATTTCTGAGGTAGACTCTTCATAAAGAAATGAATCATGTTGGAGGCCTTTGTAGCCTGGAATAACCCTCAACCTATTCAGTGTGCATTTCAGTCAAACGGGCATACATATTTATGACCATGTAAAAAATACTGACAGAATGTGATATTAGTAAGAATTTAAATTACAGTGAAACCTTGACAGAGACTCTGCATTAAACTTTTATTCGTTTAGAGATCTCTCACACAGAGATGTCTGAGATGGAGCATCTATATGGGGTGTAGCATTCTCAATATACAATAAACATGCTCAGAAAAATGTAGTTTCTCACTCGAAAGCAGGGACACTCTGTCTCTGAAAACGTAACAAGGGATTTTTTCAAATCAAGAATAAATTCTTATGCCTGTGAATGAACCATACTTGTTTTCAACAGCTGTAATTGAGTGGCACATGCATTTCGAGAGCAGCAGCGCTGACCTCCCAAATCAAATATGCAAATGAATTCCACCACATGGTCTAGTGAAACCGGCAGTCAAGCCTCTTTTGTGGTCCCCAGAACAAAGCAGTAATCAAACTGTCCTCCAAGAAATGATTTCATTTTAAGATTTATGTTTTATGTATTATTATTGTTATTATTATTATTATTGTTATTAGTAGTAGTAGTAGTAGTAGTCGTAGTAGTAGTATTCAAGCATCCATTTACTATAAGTACATGAAAGACTGCATGTAAGGCACTGTTGCTATGACAACACACTGCTGGCCAGTCTATGGATGTAACCTGTATGAACATAACCTTACATTTTTCAAAGACTGAGGAACAATTTGTTACATCTGTATCTTACTCTGTATGTGTGTGTGTGTGTGTGTGTGTTAGTTATTACATGATTTTTAAAATCTTTTTAGCAGGATAAGTCTTTGTATCTGATCTATCTGATTTGGTGGCAAGTTTAACAGCTGCTGCTCACTGCCTACCTCTTACCTGTTTCAGGGCCCACCCGTGAAACTACCTGTCTTTCCCTCTCCCCACCTGGTACTGAGTCTTCAGGTAGATTCACCTGTGGCTTGTGGAGGGTCAGCTGGCCAAAACCCCCCTCTGCATCCTCATAGTTTTAATTTATACCCAAGTCTGTCTGACTCCACTCCTCTCCCCTCTGCTATGTCAGACTGAGGCTGACTGACCTGTGACCTCATAGCTGCGAAGAATGCTGTCTGTGGAAAGTGTAGTCTGAATAGCATATCTGAATGTTTCTCTTCTCTCGCCTTTTACCTGGGAACAAAAGAGAATAAAGAGAGCCTCAAGTCACTACCTCCAGCTCCTCTGAGCAATGTCTCGGCTCACTGTACAACACAGACTGCACCACTTGACTGCCTCAGACTCTCCCTGGGCATTATATTACATTACATTACATTCATTTAGCAGATGCTCTTATCCAGTGCAACTTCCAGCACAAGAGAACAAAAGTGTATCCGTCCAAGTGAAATAAGAAACAGTGAGTGTGAACACAACACAATTCAAGCACTACAATTCAAGCACTTCACTACGGGAAGTAAAGCACACACACTACCATATATCTCAGTGTCACTAGTTCACAATATCCATAACACATCATGATCCTACCGTGATCTGTGATGCTATGCTCTTATTGGGGAGGACAGGTGTGGCTCCAATGTTCTCATGTTTCAGATGAGCAACCTTCATTGAATTGCAAGTTCACCAAGCTCTGTTATCTCTGATCAATGTGACACATGCCTGACCTTCTGTTTACACAAATTTGACATTTAACCTTTCCAAGTCAGGAGGTGAAAGATTTTCTTGGAATGCCATTCATTAAACCGGGGTCAGCCATGCCAAAGCAGCAACATCTCTAGCCATGCTAATGTACACCATCATTGTACAGCATGACATGCTTTATTGCTTTATTCTGCTGAACTGTTTGAGTGCCACCACCATGTGGTCAGTGTGTGCCAGGCTGCATCCACCAAAAGTAATAGTCCTGGAGATGCTGGGAAAGAATAAGGGACAGGTAGATCCCCTTGAAGGTGAAGGACCTGAATCATATTTGGTGTCCCTCCGGTGTCATTACATTACATTATTGTCATTTAGTAGATGGTCTTATCCAGAGTGACTTACAGTTTTATCCATTTATACAGCTGGATACGTACTGGGACAATTATGGCTTAAGTGCCTTGCTCAAGGGTACAGCAGCAGTGCCACAGGGGAATTGAACCAGCAACCTTTTGTTTACAAGCCCTGGTCCTTTCCACTGAGTTACACTGCTGTCCTACTTGTGTGGATGTCCACCCCCACTCCCTCCATAATGGGCATCTGGAAAATGTCATAATCCCCTGCATGGCTAGCTGGGTGGGGTGCAGTAGCCCGCTCGCTGCTCCTCCCATGAGAGTAGAGATAGCAGCCTGAGGGTCCACTCAGTGTGTGGCTAGTGACAGGCGGTAGCTGTTTTTTCAAACAGATTGATGAACGTCTCTGGGTCATACTATCTTGTTTTGGGGGGGGCTATTCTAACCCCCCGCCTCTGTGTGCCTCCTGGGGAACCTGTGCCTCCTGCCGTTGGCTATGAAGGTGCCGCAGCGCCTGGTATCGGTTCTCCTGCATGTGTACAACTAGCATATCAGCTGGCTCAGGGTTGATAGCTCCACGGTTGGCAGCTGAATCCCAATTTCAGCACCAAACTGTCGTACGCCGCTGGAGTAATCTAGCTCAAGAGTGATTATACTGGAGATGGGAAGTAAATCTTCGAATGGTTTGCAGATTGGTGGTTACTCAGTGTGCAAGACAGCAGATACATTTTTAAAAATGAAAGTAGCCTTCTTGACTTGCTCTCAGAGGCCCTCCATATTAAAACAAAGCAGGTGAATTGACAAACTAAAGCTTAAACTAAAAGTAAAACTAATAACGAACAAGATTCTCTTTAAGTGTTTCTGTGACTGTTTTCACTCCTCTCCATCTCTCTCACTGTACTTGTACCTTTGACTTGTACTGTAGTTGTCGTTGTCTCACTCTCACTCACTCTCTCACTCACTCTGTGTCAACACACCAGAGTGTTCACAGAGCACACCCCTTAACCGAATCAGTTACCTTCATCCTACTTGGGTGCACCGGATTCTCTGTGGGGGTGGGGTCATGCCCCCCCGAAGGTTCATATCACAGACGCTAACACTAATGGTGTCCAAGCTTGCTTCTAAAGTGAGATCCATGCCCGGCTAATTGGATCCAGCCCTTATCTCTATAGCTAAGGCTGCATTAAACCAGCTAGAACCATAGCAGTGTGGAAAGTGATTGTAGGACTTAGTCTGTGAGAAGCAGGTGCAGGTTCAAATCCCCACAGGCAGGAAGGTACTAAACCTGAACTATTTCTGTATCCATCTGCATGAAGTGATAGTATGTGTAAATGCGAGGTGTGTAAAAGTGCCTATATTTCAATGCTACATCATTTAAAAATAGGATTGGCTACTATAAAACTAAACACAGTGTGAATGTGTTCCTCTGAGATACCTCCAAGCAGAGACTGTGTTGATTGACCTGTTTTTGAAAGAGACACAAACAAATGCCAACATAATGGAAGTACCACAGCTGCACATATCCGAGTACCATTTCAGTCAGTGAGAGACCATAGTAAGACTCAGTAAAGAGTGTTAAATATATATAAGGTATGTAAAGGATGCACAATATTGTGGTGCTTTATCTGCATTTTCATTTCATTTAGTCCTGAGTTGTGGGTTGCATGCACTTTAATGTAAGCTCCCCATATTGGCTGGGATTACTACTTATGAAAAATAGAATTGAAAATGCAGGCATACCAGATATTATTAGGGTAACATACATTTCTTGTTTGCTTCATGTTCTCATATTGTGAGTTGCACGTGCTTTAACATAATCCATTCTCAAAGGGTGGGCTTACCTGTTATGGAAAGAGATAATGAAAGGATTTCTCACATTTACTCAAGAATTATTTTTTATAACAATGTGGAACAGGCATCCCTGAGTCTGACCCACAGCTTAATGCTGAAGACGAATGAGCTGCAGCCTGCTTTTCCCCTTCAGCTACATTATGTATCAAGTAAAACAAAGAAAGCTGTGTTCCTATGCTATACATATTTTCTACATTTTTGCTTACATACATAACATTAGCATAGCAGACCCTCTTATCCAGAGTGACCTACCCAGCTAACCATTTTTACATGCTATCTGTTTAGACAGCTGGGTATTTACTGAAGGTTAAGTACCTTGCCCCAGGGTACAACATCAGTGGCCCACTGGGAAAAGGAACTGACAGCCTTTTTGGTTACAAGCCCTGTTCCTAAGCACTATACCACACTGCTGACCTGCGTACGGTACGTGCGTGCATTTTCATGTTTGCTTATTATCTATATAATGTGTGTATCTTTTAGGTCCAGCTAACAGCTCTTTTGAAGGCAGTGTTACACTCCTCCCTACTGGACACCTTCTTTAACTGCAGTTTTTGAAATAGGGGAGGATTTTTATATGAGGCAAAGGACTTGCAAGTGGCTGCTCAAAGGCCATTCAAAAGAAAACCTGAATTTTGGTTTGTAAAGAGCTGAGTGCTTCAATTATATGTCAGATTTATCAAGGGCTAACTGAATAAGAATTCACTATCAAACAAATATGGGGTTTCAAGCGTTAAGACAAAATTAACTACAGATGGTGTATGCTTAACAAGCATTAGTCACATAAGGAAGATGTCACAGTTAGACAGAAAACAGCTAATAGGCAATTTCTACTGCAACAGGTCATTTTTTAAACAAGATGGCTTACATTTTGTCTCCTCTTCTTTATGGCTTCTACATTAAGGGTCAATGTTTGCTGGGTGAAAACATACATTGAATTGAAGTGGTCAATGCCGCTGTTCCCCCTACTACATATTTGTCCAGTGTGGTTTGGTTTCTGGTGTGTTGCATGGTTACAAGGAGAGGCCATGCACTAGTCACAGACCAACCCATGAACTGTGGGATTCTAGAATATTCACATCACAGGAGAATCATGGCTTGCATGAATTAATTATTGCAGGCAAACTCTGGTGTGAAAGCCATACTGAGTCTTCCAATGCTGTCACTGTTGAGCCATAATGTCCTCAAATGAAGAACCCAGAAGCTTCTGATCTCTGCCAATGACATACTGGTAGGGGTGGACCTCATATGGTCAGCAAAGGTAGGAATAAGGAAAAATGGAGTGAGCTGGTTTGGAAGGAAGTGAGGTCATAATAGAGGTGTGTTTAACTTTGATTAACCATACAACACATTGAAACAAAAAGCCCTCAGTGAGTTTTAGCCACACCTCCACCCTCCATAAACCCTCACAAACATACAGTTTAAATTCTACACTGGATCTGATTTGACACAATCACTGCTGGATATGCATTCTGTCTATGCCATTATGGAGACAATCTTCTCTGCAGAATGAGATCTGCTTGGCATATGTCTGCAATTATGACTGGATGTTACACAAACACTGTACTCTGGATTTCATATGCATCTTGGGAAAAACATCACTAGAATTTTATCCTCAAGCACTAAAGGAATTCAGCAAGAGGAAGAGAGTGCTTGGTGAGATGATTGTGTGGCATACTGGCATTACGTTCACATCACATTAGTTTAGCAGATGCTTTATTCAGAGTTACTCATGCAGCTTACAGTTTTTTTTTTTTTACATATTATCCATTTGCACAACTGGATATTTACTGATGTGATTTTGGTTAAGTACCTTGGAATCAAACCAGTAAGTTTTGGGTTACAAACCCTTCTCATTACCACTACATCACACTGCCATCCTAAAAGCCAAGGACAAGGAACTGGATCTCATTTGATGATTGCAAGTGGGTCACTGCTGTCACAAGACTGATCAATTTTCAACTCAGATTGCTTCAGTAAATTCAGTCAATTTGCTTCTCCATAAGTATTAATGGATCAGTTATAAACAGGTCTTAGCTGCACTTTCACCTATGGCCACAAGAGGGCCCTATGACAACTAATCCTGCCTGATAAAGCTCATTCGTTGCTGCATCAGAGCCCTGAGGGAATTTGCTCCAGCATCAAGCTTCAGATCTGAGGCAGTGTGGGCAGTCTTGGGGGTGTTAAATTGCCATTAATTTCAAACTACTGAAGTATTCCCAGGAGCCACACTGAGGCTGACTCTGAGAACATCTATTCACACTTGTCATGTCCTCCTCCACTGAAAGAGAATCTCTCTGTCTTGCTCACATGCACACAGACACATACACGTGCAAAAACAGGGAAGCATGTAGGCGTATACAGACATGCAGGCATGCAAGCACCTACACATGCACACAAACTTGTACATGCACACACAAAGTCACCTTTACTCATAAAAACAGTGGGACACATGCACACAAACAGAAAAACACACTAACACATGCACACACACACAGACAAACACTCACAAAAACAGTGAGCCACACGTGCACAGATATACACACTTGCGCATGCACACACACACACACAGTCACCCTCACTCAAAAGAAAAATAAGACTCAAATGCACAGACACACAGACACACTGAGAAAACACACTTGCACATGCACACACAGTCACCCTCACTCATAAAAATAGTGAGACACGCACACACAAACATATACACACAGAAGCATGCTTATCTGGAGCTTAATGTAATTAGGCCACTGTGTCTATGTCTGCCCTCAGTCTTCCATCCTTGTGCCTCAGGGCTGCAGTGGATATTTATTTGGTACTGGAGGTTCAGCGTAATTATATGAGTACCACTGAGCGGAGTGATCCCAGCCAGGGGAAGCATGCCTATGAGGAGCCATTGTACGGCACTCAGCTCAGCTGCTGTGTTTACCAGTCTGCACAGACAGCCCCCTGCACTCCTCCTGCAATTGTGTGGGAAACAGGGCTATTTATTCTCCTTCAGTAACGTGGAAGGCCTGTGTCACCACCTCCGACGCAGTGCTTTTGGGTTTAATTTTAAACTGGGACATGTGAAAAAGGGGGTGGGGGGTGGGAATCAGCAGCTTGGGACCTGGCTGTAGGCATGTCTGAGCAGAAGAGGGCATGGAGTGGTGATTACGGCCTGCTAACCTGCCTGTCAGCATCCGGGGCAGCAGTGTGCCATAGTGACAAGGAGCAGGACTTGTAAGCGAAAGGTTGCTGGTTCAATTTCCTGCTGGGACACTGCCGCTATACTCTTGGATAAGATATCCATCCCAGAATTCCCTTAGTAAATATCCACCTGTATAAATGGATAACACACAAATTCTAACTTATGTAAGTTGCTCTGGATAAGAGTGTTTGCTAAAATAATGTAATGTAATGTCTGGATTTGAGTGTAATAGTGTAAAGGGGGTCTGCTTTGTGGGCTTCCTTCCACACAGGACAGCAGACATGTAAGCTGAAGACAACGGTCACTCTCAGGTGACCGTTTCATTTGTGCTTTCCTTAAATTTAGTTTATCCTTGAAGTTCAGGTTGTGTACAAAGCTGAAAGTGAAGGGAGTGGTTTATGGCAGTTGTAAGGAACTGTATTTGTAATCTCAGGACTGTTTTAAAATGACCCCAGAATTTACTCACAGACTCAGCCTTACAAAAACCCTACAGTGGTAACAGTTATCATGACCCTCACTGAGCAGTCAAACCCATGTACTGCTGAGTTGTAATGTTTTGCTGGCCTGCCTTGTTTCATGTTTCCCTCCCAGGGGGGTCCCAGGCAGGCACTCCCCAATGGTTGCAGAGTGAGGTTATCAGGCCGACACAGCGTATGCACAAACTACTGATAAAGATCAACATCCAGGTCAGAAGATGAATCATGCCACTGGGCCAGCCGGAGCTTCACAGGGAGCATGCCTGAGATAATCATCTCAGTCTGACAAACGAGCCTTCATAAAAACTGAAATTTACTTCATCAGCTCTCACACAGAGAGGCAAACTGCTGGTGCTTTATTGTATTGGCCCCCTGGAGCTGACCTGGCATGGTTCCAAAGGTAGCACAAGAGAGAGCTTGCAGGGGGTCATCTTGCCTTGATTTGACTGTGGGCCCTGTATCATTATCACCATGACAACAGCAAGAGAAGGAAGTGAATGATGAAGAGGGAGTGCCTGTTTGTTTTTTTCTGGTGTTCTGGATAACTGCTCTGAAAAGTATAAAAGGACCTAAAACAGCCACACACAAACAGGGGGTTTCTCAAGATAAGGAAATGTAAACGTGTGCAGAAATATGGGCAGCTGACAAGTGGTCTGCAAAAACTGATGTCATCCAGCACCACAGGAGCCTGGCTAACTACCTCCAAGGAAATTACATCAGGTTACCCTGGCCTGGACACAATCTAGGGAACTTTCTCAGGCAACTGAGGCAAGTGTTGTGAACACACACACAATCATCCATGTGCCATTTTAGGTAGTGGTGCAGCTAGTGCAACAGCTTACTTTATATGTGAAAGTATTGTCAGCTGAATTACAGAAAACCTAGGCCCTCACACTATTCAGACTTTATTAGTAATATACTGAGATGGATTATGTAAATACTCAACTTCAAGTGCCCTCTCTATAATATATTGTATTGTACCTTCAATTACTGACAATAAAAAGGGTAACATGCAGGAGTGTTGAGAGTCCTAGGCTGCAGGGACACAATCCCTTGAGAAAAAACTTTTACAGGTCTGAACAATGCATTTGTGGCATCTCTTCATGCAAGAGTCCAAAATGTAATATATGAACTTTCTACTCAGAGCACATGTGTGTGAGGCTTGAGCATACACAATGGGTGGTGGAACTGAATCACTCTAGAGGAATGACTTGTGCAACCCTTATGAGTTTATCCTTCTCTTATTACTATCAGCCTACACAGACGCTATTCTCTGAGTGTTTTTAGATATTTCGAGCCTATGTCGTCTTTGTGGAGGAATGTGCGTTTTCCCATTTTTACCAAAGGAAATGGTAGCGGGCTAGATTTTTTGCTTGCAAGTACTTGAAAACTCAAAACAGGAACGGATTCATTTCCCTCCAGTTCAGAATTCAAAAGACTCAGGCTGCTGAACTAAAGATTACGCCAGTAACAATTTTAATATTGCCTCAAAAGTAATCCGTTAAAGATCCATAAGCATGTGATTTTTGAAAGCAACCCTGAGAAGGGAGCTTTCAGGTTTCCTCCTGCCACCATGAGCTGTATTTTATTGGTGAAGCATGACACCACTGCCCTGCTTGAACTACACTTACCCTCGTTTAGCAGTGCATACCACCGATAAAGCAAGCAAGCCCGCCACTATTACTAGTTCAAGTACTAGTACTTATTATTTTGCGGACCAGGAAACAACAATGACGAAAATAGCTTTTCCTGTGAATCTGAAGCACACCCAACAAATGAGTTTTCAGAATTTTCAACGACCTAAATTAAAATAAAAGCAATTTCTTTCACTTAATCTCTGAAATCAATCTAATGTTTGTCACGGCTCCTTTGTCGTACTGCGCTGCGGCAAAACATGGACATGTTCAATACTCTTTCATTGAATTATGAAGTTCAAACTAAAGTGTGTTGATGTTTTTGTCTGCTGCTTTTTTTCGGAAGATGCGCAGAGCATTTGAACTCTCCTGTACCTACTCCACACATCCACAGTCAACGCTACAAACGCACAGCTGTCGCGCGTGTACTGTGGTGCGTGCGTCTGCGTGAACGGTGCGGGGGCGTGCAAAGCGAGCGGGCCAATGGTCCCGCTCCTCACCGAGCCAGCCAATCACGACGAGCTTTGTTACCACCGACCGAAATTCTCACGGCCGCCATGATGCTTGTTTGCGCTAGATGCAAAACAGCGGCGGATACATAGCGAACCACAAACAAAGAAAACACGCAGTCGTCTTCGTTATCTGGTATGCGTTTGCAGGTAAAACAATATTTCTATACTCCAACTTTGAATATGTTCATATGTGCACGTTTTTGTCTGTAATGGTTGGTTTCTCCTCTTTGTTGATGTCAGCAGCGATAGCTAGCTACCTTCCCAACAAGCTAACAAAACGTATCGGCAGCTAGCTTTGTGGCTACCTAATGTAGCTGTCTGGCTAACAATAAAAGTGGCTAGCTGGACAGTGATTTCGCACGCTGTCGTAGAAACATTTAGCTGTCTAGTGACTAAAGTTAGACCCATGCCATGGAAATAAAGGGGGACGTTAGCGCTACCGAAGCACTTATCAGAAAAATAGACACGACTGAGTTAGCTAGCTGCCAGCCTAACGTTATTGTTCGGTCGTTTGTGGGTAGATAGATACATCCTGGAACCCAGCTAGCTGGCTAACTGGGCTAAAATAGCTAAACATTTCAAGCGCTAAATGTATCTCACAAAGTTGGCTGTCCGGTAATCGACGACAATATCTTCCCTGTTAGCTGTTTGTTAATTATATCAGGCAAGCTTGGCGGACATCGATAACATTTAACCACCCGTTTTAACGAGTCGCCAGCTGCTAGTTGAGGTTAGTTAGCTAACCCACTTAGCGCGGCTAGCAAGCTAGCTGTCTTTGTAGCTTGTTAGATTATAGCCATTACTTAGTGTGTCAGAACAGCTGGCTATAAAGTAATAGGTAAGCTAACGTTATTGTTGCATTAGTTGGCTCGATTCGCGGTTAGTTCTTTAGCTTGCTAGTCGTGTTTTCGGTCCGCAGAAGGATGCAAGTGGTTACAAAGTTTATTAGCCAGAATGCTAGCCCGCTAACGCTAGCTGCCAGCTGAATTGTGCGTATGCTTTGTGCACACACGTTTGCGAATGTTTAGTGTTTATTGTTGATTAGTTAAGTTAAACTGGTCGTATCATTGCTCACTTGTGCGGTAGCTACACCGATTCTGTTTGTTTATAATAAGTATTTAGTTAGCCAGTTGTTGACTCTGAACTATTTGGACCGATTCATTGGTTATACAACTGTAGCGTCTGTGTGATTGTAGGGTTTCCGTGTTGGGGCCTTCCTAACCTAAATTAGAGCCATTTTAGCTCGTAGCTATGGTGAACATGATGGTTAGCTCACCACTTAGCTAGATCAGCGGAGGAAACGAGATTCGCGGTTGATTGACAGGCGATTGGTCCAATAATTGCAAACATGTCGTTCGCCTTATATGTGGTGCTTGTTCCCTTTTTGCGTATTTAGCCAGGTGTTGAACTCTTACACTGTACGGGAGCTCCTGAGTTGTATTTGTGTCTGCGAGAGGGGGTGCACGGCGACAGCTTCAATCTATCAGTTAAACAACCAATGCACATATTTGGCAGACAGGGTGTTAGCTGGCCAAGTGTTTATAAATTGTTCAAATTGAATCGTTAACTCTTGTGTCTACGCTTGATGTGGTTTCGAGTCTGGACTGAGGCCGAAGTTACTTGTTTTACAAAGTTACTGTGGCGATGACTTGGGTTTGTCAGGAGAAAGAGTTTGGGAGTAAGATGGATCAGGATTGAAATCATAAACTTTGATGAGTTTGCATCTGCTTCACACTGTGTTCGCTGTGACTAAATGTAATTGCACGACTGAGCCAGACATCCTTTTTCAATCATTGTCAGGGTGTGTGGTAATCTGGTACAGATTTGGATGTGAAATACTGGAAGTTTAAACAACTGTCTAGTCTGTAAACTAATGGATGGTGTGTACATGTTCAAAATGAATAGGGCAATTTGTGGCTATCGTGTTCAGCATGTTTTGCTTTTGCGCCAGACGTTAGAAACAGGGCAAACTAGTGGGATGTGGACAAATTTGAAGTTCAAGTTGCCATTTAAGATGTCAGAGTGGTGCTTTACATCTGTGTAAAATTTCAAGTTGTGAAAACTGAGAGATTATCCTGCTTTATAACTTTCAGTGCACAGATGAAGTGTTTGCTCTATGAGTACTGTGTTTCAAGCCCCTGTCGTCCTTGTGGCAGAATGTGCATTTTCCCATCTTTCACAAAGGAAGGCAGTGAGCTAGATTTTTGCTTGCAGATGCCTCAGAATTCAAGCTAGTCCAGTGTTGCAGGGACACCTGCTGAGAAGCTCCACATGCAAATGAAAGCGTTAAGTATATTAGATTTTTCCTAAGTTTGTCTTGAGCTGATCATAACAAAGGTTTGTAAGGAAGACTAGCACCTGGGGAGATATATGTACATATATACAATTGTGTGGATCACAAAATATTTGTGCTTTTCAGCTACTCAACAGAAGTAGTTAAACCGGATCCCTGATGTAGCCACTTAGCAATTTTCAGCTATGAAATGAAGTGTGACATTGTGTGTGGCACTTCTGTTGTGTCTAACCGAGAGAAAAGCATATCAGATAGGGAGTTAATATGCACACACTACTCCCTGGTGTGCTTTCTGTTCAGATCAACAGACCGGACTTGATGGTGTCCATGCAAATGTTTGCAAAAACATTGATGCAAATTAAGACCAACTCAGTGGGATTTTCAGGTTGGCTGATATAGCTAGCTAGCTAGAATGTTAAGAACACGGTTTTGAGATGCTCCATCACTTGTACACATCATTTGTTGCTTCCTCTGTTCTTGATTCTGTTTTGAGTTTAATTTTGCTAGTGTTGATCCTGCTCACTTTTCCATGTAGGCAGTTATAGTCCATGCACAGGGGAGTTTGAGGGTTATTTGTGGACAGCAGGGCTTGCCAGTGGTTGGCCTGTTGGATAAAGAGGTAGAACACACAACAGCTTTAGTGTGAGTTTAGCAATGATTGTTTTTGAGTTCCTGACTACTAACCTCTCAGCTGCCCAAAGTTTTTAAATGACAGTTGCAGGTCCCTGTTAAAAGGAACAAAATGATTTTGGCAAATAGGGGGACACTCCAAGTGGAAAATATTTATTCCAATATTTAGTCCAATTATGTGGACTTATTCTAAATCTTGTCAAAACAGCAAGCCTTAAGTGCTGCGATCTGTTGGTATAGAGATGAATGAAAGAGTGGGACTAATTTTAAACAAATGTTTTTCAGTTCTGTAGTGAGTGCAGTGTTACTGTGATTATTTTTACAGTTTTGTGAGTGCATGCAGAAATTGTACATTGGTTTGTTCTGAACTCAATGCTAACAAGTTACACTAACTGTCCATTTAGACACCAAAAGGCTGCAATTTCTGGCATATCTGAAAATGTTTTACCAGAATCCTGTTCAGTGTCAGGTTTCACAAGCTGATCTGAAGAGAAGGACTGCCAGCAACCAATAAGAAGCAGCCATTCAACAATGTAGTACTCCAGCAGCTGTTTCCTTCAGTCAGCAGTGAGAAGGAGAAAGGCAGAATGGCGGCAAGGTGCAAACACGGGGGTGGGGGCAATACACACAGAAGTGCATAAGGAGCTTATTGCACTGTGGGGTAGCATTTATTCAATCCATCCACAGAGACACAGCTAACTTGCAAACAGAAGTGTGATATGGATATGCATGAAGAAGGGGGACCTGGGCATTAGATCCGTGGAGCTGCATGTCTCAGCAGGTCTTAATACTTACAGTCATGTCATGCATAATGTTGTACTAATCGATGCAGAATCGCATGTGAAAACCAGACATGTTCTATTCTAAGCCTGTGTTTTCACAGTGGTTCTCATTTCTTCTACATCTGCCAGAGCAGAGAAACACTTGACGCTTACCTTCAGCATTGTTTAACTGGAGTAGTTTAACAGTCTGTTCTCTTGTTGACAGTAATGCAGCATGTGCCTGCATATGGCTGTGCACCAAAGTGGCATCTCTTTGTGTGACATTGGTTTGCGCGGCTTGTTTTGTTGGGCAAGTTCTGTGGAAAAAAATAGTCGTGTTACCCTGGAAACCCTGTGCTTTCTGTCAGGGTGGGGTCACAATCAGACATGAAGCGCATTCAACTGCAAACTCTACAGGATGTGAAACTCGCATCGTGATTTAGTCACGCGCTGTAAGAAAGCAGAAGCTGCTAGATTTCTGACAGGTAAACACCTATCTTTAACTCCTCCAGAGCACCCTTGAAGAAACTGTCTAGAGGTTGATTATGGGGGCTGCATCTCTGAGCAGGTATCTTCTGTAGTGCCATTTCAATCCCGCACTTGCAGCATCCTCATTAAAAGGACCTCATAGCACTTAACATAATAAGCATGTGCAGTGGGCTACTGCATTGTGTATTATCAGGTTGTTTGGTTGTTTTGAACCCCACTGAGCACATTGATCAGAAAAGCTGTGTTTATTTTTAGCCATTTTCCCTTGTGTATGCAGCATACAAGTATTAATCCAGGCTGTGAGCACCATGCTTAAGTGGGTTTAGTTGTTAATTATCAGTTTGGATTGGCCCTTAGTAGTCACTGAGAACAGTGGTGTCTTTGGAATAAGAGCCACACATGTGATATTAGAGGATTCCCGTGATCATTTGTGAGGCACCCCATCTTTCTTTATCTGCGGACACCACTTCTTTCCCCTCCTGCCTTCTGGGATACACAGTCCCTCAGTGTTCTGGAAGGTGTGTCACCCCAATGTTCTGGAATACATGGTTCCCCAGTGTTCTGGAATCCATATCACCCTAGTGTCCTGGAATACGTGTCAGCCTGTATTGGAGCGCATGGTCCCCTGGTGTACTGGAACGGGCTGTGCTCCCTGACCAGTCACCAGTGTGAGGAAGGGGTCTGAAATTTGCGGTCAGCCCCACATGAATGCCTGGCATGTGCCGTGGCTTGCCGTCAGCTGTTCATCACGCCCCCTCTGCCAAAGTCGGCACCCAGGACCCTGGCGCCTCCCTGCAAGTGTGAGAGCATGGGCATGGCACTCAGCTGTTGCTGGTGTTTCACCATATGCCCCGGGGAGAGAGTCCTAAGAGAGGTGCTGCTCTGAGCTCCGTGGGTGTGAACCTGCCATAGGACAATCTGTCTAAAGGGATATTCCACAGAAAGATGTATTTTGTGTTTTGTATTTTCAGAGTGGTCAGTATGTTACTTTTAATCATTAATGAGGAAGTATTCATCATATCTGTCATCCTGGGTTATGGGCGCGATTTAGATTCATCACCGCAATAAACTGAGCCCAAGCGATGGCAGTGTCTCCCTAGGCTTCAGCAGCACACTGTTAAAATTTCAGCTTCCCACATTAAAGAAATAATGCTTTGTTGAGGTTTTTGATGCATATGTTGGCCACCTGACTTCCTGGAGTCCTAATCTGTTGATCTACACAGTATGGGTAGTTTTGCGCAATGAGGTTTTTTTTAAGTGGTTGGTTGAAAACTCAAGAACCAGCCCACTTTTAGAAGATTTAATCTGTATCGTTGGCTCATCAGTCATTTCTTGCCAGACCTGACTGGTTTAGCAGAAGAGTGCTGGCTCTGTGTTCTTTCTGGCCTCTCCACTTCTGTGTCTTAGTTTTGGGTGGTAATGGGAGACTCTGGCACTGAAGCACACGCTCTGGATGGTCTGTATTTGGCCACACTCTTTCTTGAATATTCATCATTAGATAACTGATCAGAACACTTGAGCTTCCCATGGTGGTGGAGACAGAATTCCCATTGTTAAACAAACTGAGTTGATTATCTCTTCAGTGAATGGGGTATCTGGAGGAACTCAGTGTTCACTTACCAGCATAAAGATCTGGGGTGAGGAGGCGGGGTCATTAAACTAGGTGATTGGGGGAAGGAGTGATGGACAGACCCATCAGTAATAATTTAAGTGTGTAATTATGTAATGTTGGTGCAGCTCAATGCCCTTACATATTGCAGACTGTGTTGTGTCCTTCAGTGTAAGTGTATTTTCTTTAAGGAACTGAACATGTTATTCCTGTGCATTTGCACATTATTTTGTAAGCTTGTTCTTAGTGTTGTCTGTCACTGTCTGTCTGCCATTATGGCCTAAGCTTTACAATGCTTACGTGTGTGTGTGTGTGTATGTGTTGTATACTTCTGTTGTAAATGCTGGTGTTTGTGCATATGCATTTCTGAATGGAGATCAAAATATTATTTTGCTTTCATCATGTCCATGATGAAATCACCCTAGTGAGCAAGAGCCAGACTCGTGAAAATGAGCAGCACTGTGGTTTTACCCTCAGAACTGTTTTGACTGCATACTTTTGCTTTCATTTATGCTTGGTTTGGAGAATACTTGACTGCATTGTTTTTGTCTGTTTTGTTTGCTCATAAAGAGTCATTGGTGCTGCTGTGGTGGAAACTGTAAGAGAGTGTAGAGTAAGTGGTCATTGTATGTATTAGTCATCATTTGGTCGGTTACACAGGGCTGTTTTGCAGGAGTGAGATATTCCTCATTCCCTCTCTTTCTGCACCACTTTGGTGTATGACCTGTTTGTGTGGGGGGGGGGTGTGGGTGTGTGTGTGTGTGTGTGTGTGTGTGTGTGTGTGTGTGTGTGTGTGTGTGTGTGTGTGTGTGTGTGTGCGAACGCACATGCACACTGTGTGTTCTGTGGGTGGAACATTAAAAAGTGAAAGCAAATAGCAAACACGTGAAATGAAACCAAAGTCCAGGTGCTTTCCAGGGTTATAGCTGTGACTTCTGAGTTAATTACAAAGCAGAGGACCTTCTCTACGGCAGCTGGTTATGCACTGTTAACGAGGAAGATGCTGGTTATGCACTGTTAACAGTGGATAAATGGCTTTAGATGTTAACAGCCATGTTGTTTTGTCTTCTCTGCAGTATCACAGGGATGCCCAAGGAAAAATATGATCCGCCAGACCCCCGGCGGATGTACACAATAATGTCGAGCGAGGAGGCGGCCAATGGGAAGAAGTCATACTGGGCAGAGCTTGAGATCAGTGGTAAGGAAGTGGGGGTTGGGCGGGAGGCCTGCTTTAAAACAGCCAGCAGAGGGTGCTGTTCAGCGTTGTGCTCAGGGCCACTGAGAAACTGTCAGGTTGCCCTCTGCAGGTCTTAAGTGCTGAAGAGTGATGCATTATGAGCTGTTACGGTAATTCACTGTGCTGCCATAGCTCAGAGATTTGAGAGTCTTACGCATTGACGCTGTAGAGTGCCTGGCTTTCATCCTGCCAGCTGGACTAAGGTGAACACTGATTTTGTGGAATTTTTTTTCTAAAGAGCATTATTATAGTAATCTGAGGAATTACAGTTATACAACTGAACAGATTGTATAACTTTGTGTTTCTGGTCTGGGCCAAAAACCTCTAAGCACTCACAACATGTAGTGAAATCTCATCCACAGTGTTAAAGAGATTAGCTCTGTTTTCCTTAAAGAGGGAAATCGTCAAAACAGGTTTGTAATGTTTTGTTTGTACACGGCCTGTTTCCCTGGCCTCCACCACCTGTGAGCAAAGCACAGAGCACACAGTGTTATCCATGTTCTGATTATTTTGTGTCTGGACGATCTTGTTGTAAGATGTTTGTCAGTTTGAAGGCCACGTTGCCCCTGTGCGTCCTGCGTGTGTGTGACTGCTTACCTTTCTGTCCCCTCAGGTAAAGTGCGGAGTCTCAGCACAGCGCTGTGGTCCCTCACTCACCTGACGGCTCTGCACATCAGCGACAACTCCCTGTCGCGCATCCCGCCCGACATCGCCAAACTACACAACCTGGTGTACCTGGACCTCTCGTCCAATAAGATCAGGAGCCTGCCGGCCGAGCTGGGCAACATGGTGTCTCTCAGGTGAGAACTACACCTCCCACGATTCTCTGCAGCACTCACAGACCCTGGCTTGAGGAGCTCTGGATTTCTGAGGACACTGCTGTGGACAGGACTTGTCCATTCCTTATGTGAAGCCCTTAAAAATACACCCTGCCTGTCTTACATAACAGTGAGCTGAGCTTTTTCCCTCGCTGTCCTCTCCACTGTGTTATGAAGACAGCTGATGACGTTTTTTAATTTCCATTCATTTGTGTGTGAGATTGCCGTTTATACATACTTTCCCTGGTGACAGCCAGAATCACCTGCACTCCCTCTATACGACTTGCAAAGCACACTCGTAGTGTGATTCATAAAGCAGCCTCTCCCTGTGCTAACAGCTCCTCCCACCGTAATTAACACTGCTGACGCTGTGGTCACTAGCCATCCAGGAAACAAGGCTGAGAGGCGTCAGCAGCATGCTCATGTTCCTCTGAAGACCAGCCCTGCACTGAGAGAGTCAGAGAGGAAGGGGTTACGTGTTAAAGTGGGTGAGGTGTAACTCTGTGATGGTGGGTTGCTGTTAACACAGCGTGCCTCTCAGTAAGTGTTTTGTGCTAAGGGCCACACTGAGAGTGGAGCTGAGATGCAGACACTGCTAATGGCAGTGAAGGGGTCAGACCACAGGGCAGGCTGGCCTGTTCTGACCCACTGCAGGCTGTTGGTTCACACCCTCGACAGGGGGCTGTGTCACCCCTGATCACGCTGCTGGGGTTCATATTGTGTTGTTGTGATGGAGGCTGACCTGGATAATGCTATCTGTTAAGCCGATACATCATGTAGTATCATCCCTTCTAGGCTGGCTGTGATGTTTACTGCATTACTTCAGGAGTATTGCATTATTGTATCCGGGTTTTCATTGTTTCTCAGGGGTCACAGCTTCTTTTCAGGACAGCAGCTGTTTGATGTCAGTGCAAGGGTGGCATAGTGGTATTGGTTACTGGACGTTCGCAGGCTTGAATCTTTATTGCTTCCATTGTGCACTTGAGCAGGACATTTAAAAATATAATATTTCATTTTTATGGCCACAGGATTAGTCCCTTAATATCGTACACTGTCTCAGTTATGAGTTATAAGTTACTGAAGTAACAAACAAATGACAGAAAAATTGTTTGGCTGCCCCTCTGAGATCCATCCCACAGGAGCTGGAGCACAGAGCAAGGGTGATGTGTTTTCGTGTCAATTCTCCATAATTACCCGAAGTGACCCTACACAGTGTTGCTAGGATCTGCGGCTCTTGTGCGTGCCTTGTGTCAATGGCCAGTGAGCTGTCAGTATAACCCTTCACAGGGACACATGGAGAAGGTTTTCCATATGGTATGGCTGTGCATGTCTTTCCCTGTCATCAGTATATTCCCCTTTGTCTTGCATTGAGCTTTGTGCTGCCAAGCCCTAGAGGGACTGTTAAACAGTGCAAAGAATGTATGTATATTGACTATTAGAACACCTGGCCAAATGATTGCACTTTTAGATGACTACAAAATGTCATTTTGTTTTGCTTATGTAAGGTGCCTATCAGAAAAACTAGAAGAAATACACAAAAGGTCAATTTTGTACATTTTGTTTTATGAAAGGATCTGGATATAAATGTTACAATGTAAGGTAAATCAATAAAAAATAACTTAATTTGCTTTCAGTAAAAGGTCCAGCTGTATAAATGGATATTCTGAGAAAATGTAATCTGAAACACCCACCTCTGTATCTGTCCTCAGGGAACTGCTGTTAAATAACAACCAGTTGCGGGTTCTGCCTTTTGAGCTGGGAAAGCTCTTTCAGTTACAAACACTGGGGTTGAAAGGTGAGTCTTAGGAGGGGAGCTGTTCGTCTCTCTTAAAGATTACTAATCGCTGAAACTGACTTGTGATTTAGCCACAGTAATTAAGCTCATTGTTTGGCCTTTAGATTTAAGATTGTTTGTTTTAGATCATTGCTTCAATCTGCTTGCAGATGGACTCAGTGTGCATGTGCATTTCTTTGGTCTTTGCAGTTTTGTGTTGTTGAGTGAATACCCTTATCTGTCTCAGTTTTCAAGCCTCTGCAGTGCTTGAGAAGCATAAGGCGCTGGATGCAGAAGCAGAGGATGTGTTTCGGTGTTCTGAGTGCAGGTCGCTGTACATTTAACTCCCCTCTGTCCTCTCTGTGACGCTGTGCAGGAAACCCACTTGCACAAGAAATCTTGAACCTCTACCAGGAACCCGATGGCACCCGCCGACTGCTAAACTACCTGCTGGACAACCTGGCAGGCACCAGCAAACGCAGTGAGTTTACCCTTCTCAGGCTCAGAGCATCCACCCTCCCTCCCTCTGCCTCAGGCCTACACCCTCCCTCTCCTCTTCTCCTCTCTCCCCTTTATTTAGCCCTCACAGGCACCTCACCCTTCACTACTCTACTTAGCCCTTACGGGCACCCCCCCTCCACTACTCTACTTAGCCCTCACAGGCACCTCACCCTTCACTACTCTACTTAGCACTCACAGGCACTTCCCCCCTCTGCTAATTTACTTAGTCCTCACAGGCATCTCTCCCTAGACCATTTCTTCTCTAAGCCTCTGGTCCTCCTCCATAAACATCCCCACACAAACAGGCAGCCTGAGCAATGGCCTCAATTACACTGTGTTTTTAAAAAAATTGCATTCGGTGTGGATTCCTAAAATTCCTAACTGGTATGTGTCTGGTACCTCCCCCAGTCACCACAGAGCAGCCCCCTTCCCGGTCCTGGGTGGTACTGCAGGAGGCTGACCGTACGCGACCGGCAGGTGAGTGGTCCTCTTTCTACCGCCGTAACCTTGTCAGTGTGCTTAGTTCAGGAGCTCACGGTTTATTCATTTGGGGTGGCAGAGGATAACAGTGCAGGAACACGGTGCCCCCATACGAGGCACTCAGATGGTCCTCAGGTACCTGCAGATGGCTAATAAGTAACAGTGAGAGTCCCTGAAGATCAGACCATAAAATAATGATAGTTAATCATTGTCATTGTTAGGAGGGCCTGTTACACATCTTAATCTTAATTCTGTTTTCTGACCCCCTGTCCCCTCTTCTCCTTGGCTGGCAGCTCTTTTCTCTGTCATGTGCTACAACGTGCTCTGTGACAAGTACGCCACGCGCCAGCTGTACGGCTACTGCCCCTCCTGGGCCCTCAACTGGGAGTACAGGAAGAAGTCCATCATGCAAGAGATCCTCAGCTGCAACGCGGACATCATCAGCCTGCAGGTGAGGCATGTGAGGACGTGGCTCCGGGTTCGAAGGCCACATGGGTGTGAGCGCATTTTTGACGGGTTTGATTGGAAATGTGTTCTCTGGAATAGTTTTTGGTGGAAGGCCTTCGTGGTGTTCCTTATCAGTGATGTCTTTATGCTTTTGGAAAACTGCAGGACTCACTAGATTTGGATAAGAACCACTTTTGGCTTTGTTCTGTCCGCTGACAGGAAGTGGAGACGGAGCAGTACTATAACTACTTCCTGGTGGAGCTGAAGGAACAGGGATACGAAGGCTTCTTCAGCCCCAAGTCCCGAGCCAGAACCATGTCGGAGTCTGACCGCAAGCACGTGGACGGCTGTGCGATATTCTACAAGACGGAGAAGTGAGTGGCCACCTTCGCTGGGTTGTTTGCTGGGTTTTACCAGCTTTACGGGCACATTAAAGATGATGGCTGCAGTTAGTCTGCTAGCATCATGCACAGGCCTTCCTAATGAAATGCATGTGTCAGAGGGATTATTCACTTATGTGTCCTTTCCTGGCATGACTTGCATAGATGACATTTTTCATGTTTATTACAAGTTATGTTCCAGTATTTATGTTCAGATACTCATCATTAAAGCAGTGCTGGTTGGTTAGTGCCTTCCTCATGAGAGCAGGTGGTGCCTTGTCTGGGATTTGAATCCGCAGCCCCCTGGTTACGGTCGCACTTCCTTACACAGCTAATTGACTCACCGTGCGCAAGCTCAGAAACCGAGCAGCATCCTGTGCGCTGCCTGGCTGGGGATGTCTAATTTAGCTCTGCTAACCCCCTGGCTCTCGCTTCCCCCTGCAGGTTCAGCCTGGTGCAGAAGCACACGGTGGAGTTTAACCAGCTGGCCATGGCAAACTCGGAGGGCTCTGAGGCCATGCTCAACCGGGTCATGACCAAGGACAACATCGGCGTGGCTGTGCTGCTGGAACTGCGCAAGGAGATGATGGAGCAGTCGGGTGAGTCTGCACCCCCAGGTGCCCATCCGTGGGCCCACGGACATGGGATTCCTCCCAAAACACAGCAAGGGCGCTGGTTCAAATCCAGGGTGCTGCACTGCTGGTGTACCCTTGAGTGAGGTGCTTAATCTCAGTGGCTTCATTGAAATATTAAATGTGTATAAATGGACCACATGGAAAAATGAAACGGACACCAATACACTAATACATTGAATACATTGCTTACTTGTTTAGCGCGTGCTCTTAGCAACTTACTGCTCTGAGTTAGAGCGTGCTCCACACAAGTGAGCAATGTAATTTAGACTTGTAAAGGTCATCTTAATTCGCACGGACACAGAGGCGCACAGATGCGTGGCTGTACACACAGTAGTACCCTAGGGCATGCAGAAAGCTGAACAGCCATACACGCGGTGTGATGGAGTTCAGAAAGACAGGATCTCCTCCTCCCTCCAGCCGGCAAGCCTCTACACGGCATGGAGAAACAGCTCCTCCTAGTGGCCAACGCTCACATGCACTGGGACCCGGAGTACTCGGATGTCAAGCTGGTCCAGACCATGATGTTCCTGTCGGAGGTGAAGAACATCGTGGACAAGGCCACCCGCAGCCTCAAGCTGTCCTCCATCTCTGGGGAGACCAACGCCATCCCGCTGGTCCTGTGCGCTGATCTCAACTCGCTTCCTGACTCAGGTGAGTGCAAGAACCCAGTGGCTGTGCTGAGGTTGAGGAACCGGAAGGTTGCAGGTTCATTTCCCATGTGATGTATACATCCATGAATATGTTACCCACAGCGGGGCATCTTTCAAGCAAATCTATACTGCTGCTGCCAGTTCTGTTGCTACCATCAGTGCTACCACTACAGGAACTACAACAGTAATGATGGGAATAATTTAAATACACAATGCAAAATGACATCCATACATGTTTGTTGGAATTTGTGTGGGTAGTTGATTAATGTGTATGTGTGTCCATGTCTCTGTGTGTCTGTGTGCTTGTGCGTGTGTACAGGTGTGGTGGAGTACCTGAGCACAGGTGGGGTGGACTGCACACACAAGGACTTCAAGGAGCTGCGCTACATCGACAGCCTGACCAACTTCAACTGCAACGGCAAGAATGGCACGTCCAACGGCAGGATCACGCACGGCTTCAAGCTGAAGAGCGCCTATGAGAACGGCCTGATGCCCTACACCAACTACACCTTCGACTTCAAGGTGAGGACCCCACCCACGCGGGCATGCCAGTCACCGCTGAGCCCGTCGTACATGCCTCAGAGCACGACACAGGACTGACAGGAGCAGGCCATGCATTCAAAGCACCGTGGCACTTCCTAACTTCAGGGAGCAAGGCTATTTTTTCCTCATTCATTTCCACAACCACTAAACTTGTGGCAGTGTGTGAAGATGAGAAAAATGTAATATTTTGTGAAATTTGTTTCACAAGTTGCCATAGTTGTTGAATCCAGCTGTCACCACTTGCACAGCTGTACAGGGGGCAGCAGTGTAGCATAGCAGTAAGGAGCAGGGCTCGCAATCATAAGGTTGCTGGATAGATTCCCTGCTGGGATACTGCCGTTGTACCTTTGGGCAAGGTACGTAACCTATTGCCTCAGTAAATGTCCAGCTATATAAATGGATAACATGTAAAAATTGTAACTTGTGTAAGTCGCACTGCTAGATGACAATGATGATGCAGCTAATTTCTCCCAATAAATAAACATATGTCTGCACATGTGATCATGCTCCTGAAAGATGCTGTTAGTCAGTGTTCCTGCTGATGTTTGCCAGGTGCATTTATAAAAATGCCCTTTTTAACCTTTTTTCCCCTTTTCATCTCTTTGCAGGGTGTCATTGACTACATTTTCTACTCTCAGCCTCTGCTCAATGTTTTGGGGGTCTTGGGGCCCCTGGACCCACAGTGGCTTCTTGAGAACAATGTGACCGGCTGCCCACACCCCCACATCCCCTCCGATCACTTCTCCCTGTTTGCACAACTGGAGCTCGTCCTGCCCTACCTGCCACCGCTCAACGGAATCCACCTTCCAGGCCGCAGGTAGTCCTCCGAGCCACTAGAGGGAGCGACTGCTTCCCCCTCAAGCTCTGTTTCGTAAACTCCAGAAGAAACGCAAAATCTGTATAAATCTGAGTAATACATGAGAGGAGTGAGATATGGCCAACAGGGATTCTTTTTCTGTCTCTAAATGTTTTCATGGATTTTTTTATTTAATCAAATGCTAAAGTCAATCTTTGTAATGACGTCTGCCATCTTTCCAGACACAATGGTAATGTCCCATTCGCTTCTTTGATTCTTTTTTGTTATACTGTAACAGACCACAGTGATGGTTGGTTTCCTTTTCCTGGTTTCTGTCTGTCGCCCCATCCACTCCTGTTATCCTGATATTTCCCATCATTGTTGCACAAGTCCACAGCTAGTTTCAGTAGGTTGAGGTACATACAGGGTTTGCACGCAACATGGAGGAAGAATCCAGAGCCACACAGGAAGCGTGTTGGACCATACGGAGTCTACAGGGAATTATGTGTGTCATAACCATCCAGAGGCCAAACATACTGTGTGCCCAGAAAACCATTTTTATTATTATTATTATTTTTACAGATTTAACAGCTTTAACCATGGGTCCTTCTTTGGCCTTCCTCCCACATTGTAGCATAACACCTCCATCTTTGAGCACCTTCCATGTGACAGGGTTCTGCTGAAGTGGAACAGACTTGGTAGGGTAGGAGGCAGCAGGCCAACCTCTCACTTTTAACACTCGCTGGTGTTAAAACCAGCTCTCCTGGTGCTACCAGCCCTGTCCTACAGCTTTGCTTTTCTACCAAGTGGTGCAGTCGTGTTGAGTTTTCTCCGAACGAGTCAGCAGTGGAAGCACTGCTAGCTTTTTTTTTTCGATTTTAGGTTGTCTGTAAGGTGAATAAAGAGTGGTGTCATTTACCACAAAGGGGCGCTCAGGATTTGGGGGATACTAAGCCTCTTAAGTCCCTCATTGACAAACCCAGCTGAATGTTAGAACATAATTCAATTTGATCCCCTCTGCCACAAGAGGCAGCCAAATTAAATTGAATGCTTAGGCAAAAATGTAAAATTGGTTCATGTGTTGAGGTCATACAGCCATCTCTGTGGTCATCTTCTATGTGTTTGTTTTATTTTCCATTGCTTTTTGGTGTCCCCTCAAGGTGGAGATGAAGTCGGTCACTCTGCGTAGCACTAGCACGCTGTACTGCATATTCAGGTAAAAAAGTGTGTGGGGAATATGGAGTGAGATGGCTTGATTTGATTTAAGGGAACAGCTAAACCGCGCTAACTCTGTGGCCTTACTCCATACCGCTAGCCCTCCAACAGTGAGCATGCTAACGGTTTAACAACATGTCCCTAGCACTCCAAGAAATGAGCGTGCTAACAACGGTTTAACACCGTACCACTAGTGCTCCAAATGTGAGCATGCTAATAGTCAAACACCATGCCACTAGCACTCCTAATAGTGAGGACGCTTACAGTCGAACACCATTCCGCTAGCCCTTCAACAGCGGGCATGCTAATGGTTTAACACCATGCCACTAGCGCTCCAACCTTGAGCACGCTAACACTTATACATCATGCCACTAGCGCTTCTAACAGTGAGGATGCTTATGGTGAAACACCACGTCGCTAACACTCCAGCAGTGCCCACACTCACGCAGTGGTGACCGACACTCCAAGATGACCAGCTGTCATCTCCACCTTTTTAACCGGGGGGGTTTGGGGGCAAGGGGGGTTTGTGGGCTCTCTCATGGGCACCAGCACACACACACACACACACACACACACACACAAACACACACATATGCATGCACATACATGTGCACCCACATACACACATACATGCACACTGACAGATTTGTAGCACTGTCAAAAAGGCCAGTAGTATCTTTCCCTGGCCATAACTCTACCCTCCACTCCAGCGGTTTTCATACAAATGTTTGTATAATGTAGAAATTTGGACTCAACCTTTACATGATTGTATATGAACCACAAAAGACCTGATCTAATGTGGCATTTTTGTACTATGAATTATGATCAGATTTCGAGGAAAAAAACACAATGATTGTATTGTAAACCAAGGCTACATTTGTATCCGTTTTAAGATGTTAAATGAAAAAGACCAGCTTGTACAAAGGACTAAAGAGGTTGTTCCAGGTGCTCCTCCTTTGCACTCTCTTCAGTGACATGTTCTAGATGCACTGCTTTTTTTCCCTTTTGGAAAACTTTGCACTCCAAGTTGTCATTCAGACTAAATCATTTTTGTCAGAATCTGCTTGATTATAAAAGAAATCTGTCAGACACCACCGGTGTGTCTGGTCACACAAGCAGGTGAAAATTTAACATTGCCAGAAATCAGAGCTCCCCCCTCCCAGGCTGCCACTGTTGGCTTTTACCTGCAGCCGGGGTTCCTCTATCACCCCCTGGTGGTGGCGGGGAGGTACAGTGCTCTGTGTTCACCCTCAGAGATGGCGCATAGGGGCCGAAGCTTTGTGCCTCGCCAGCTCAAATCTCAGACCAACGCTGCCTGTGCAGTCAGAGAACACCAGAACAACCTCTTTCAGTTTACTTTCTGTTTCTTGTTTTTTTTAGATACTGTTAAAACATTTGTGGATATTTTAAGAGGTCGTTTTGTTTTTTTGTATCAGTGGTGGGATTGAATATTACTGTGTCCTTTTTCGTTGGGAGGCGTTGAATTCTAGCGCAATCAGGTAAAGAGCTTTTCTTTTTCTGTGGTTATTTTAGCTGCAGCTTAGCTGTTGAGACTCTCCCGTTACTGCAGTGCTGTTGCTCTGTCATTTTCTTGCTTTCGTCCGTAATTTTCCGTCACACGCTCTGCTATCCTTTAGAAGCCCCGCCTCCCCGCCGTGGTCTAGTTTCGAATTGGTCATTGGCAAAGGGGCCACTGCAGTCCCCCCCCTTTTTACTCAGGCAATTTCTTTTCAGTCGTGTTTATTTAGACCTGTGCTTTTCTACAGCTAGACCATGCCTGTAGTCCCCCCCTCTGTGCATAGTGCCATCCCCCTGCTTAATTTCTTGAAGCCAACTGTAAAGATCCAAGTCCATCTCTTGATATAACTGTGTTTTGAGATGTTTTTAAGAAAAATGGGCCATCCCCTCCAACCTCAGCTCCTTCAATGGGTTTGTTCTAAGTCCTCTGTCCCATGAGACAGAAACGTAGCGTGGTCTAGCTTGTCATTTTATTAACCTCTCCAATACCAACATGAAATGTGTAAATTATTCACGGTGTGGTAACAATGCTGCATTGACGTTGTTCTTTGCTCAATTTTCATATTTTTTTTTTTTTTATGAAATCAATTTGACAAGCACTTAAAGTAGATCACTAGTGCAGCTACCCTCTGAAAACTGAATCTTACGACCTTTTTAAAGTGCTTTTGCTGGTACGCAAAAGTGAATTTTAATCTTTTTTTTTTTTTTTTTACAAAAAAGGAAAATGGGAAAACAGTAGATCTGTCCTCCTTGTCCAGGACCTGTTCTTTGCTGTCCTTTACTTTACTCCTCCTTTTTCCTTTGGAACAAAGTAAAAGTCTGGGTTATTATGTTGAATTGCTCATAGTATTGTAGTACAATGGGAAAGAATAGCTTTTTTGTAAAGTGTGAATAAAAGTTGTATCTCCTGTTTCCTTTCTTTAAAATGAATTGCGTTGTTACTGTGTGTGTTGTGGCAAGCACCCAGAAGTAACTCTTCTTCCTCCAACTGTGTATCTATTTCATACTCAAAACAAATATCTCTTTGGTAAAAATGGTATTATATTGAATCATCAGGGTATGTGGTTGCTAACTGCAACTAACCGCACACTTTTCAAGTACTTAAAAAAAAAAAAAAAAAGGAGAGAAGAGTTCAGTTAATGCTTTTGCACTGAGCTGTATCTGAAACCTCTTGCTTGTGCTCTTGTCCAGTTGACAACCGTCTTCTTCTTTAACTGACACCCTTTACAAGGCTGAACTTAAGAACGGCTAAGCCAACAGAACCCATGAACCTGCTCCAAGGTGGACACTGAACGGAGCGTGCTTAGAAGTGGGTCAATCAGATCAGTCGTGCGCTCCATGTACTGCCTTTTATAATCGAATATGTCCATGGAAAACGGCACAGGGCCATTGTGCCGTTGCAGACCATGGGGTACCCTAGTAACTTAGAGTTACCCTAGCAATAACTGATGTGTAATGTTATACAGGTGTGTGGTAGAGCTCCACATCTTCCTTGAGAGCTCATAACCTCTCTTTGCTATTGCTAATAGTGATATTTTAGCTGACTGAATACGTTTATGCACATGAACACACACGCAGGTATGTTTCCCTTTATAATACACTGGAAAGACTTGTTTACCATTTATGGAAAACCAGCAAAACGCCTGCACAGCATTTTAAATTAATGTTATGTAAAATATGTTTATAAATATAAATACTAAGGCAGCTGTTAATAACTGTACAGTGGCTCAATGATGAAGACCGCATGTCCTCTTAGCTGTTTCCTTGGTTATCTATGAAGCAGGCTCATGTTCATAAAGGGGTCATCCTGTTTTCCCTTCTTCACACTTATGTATTTTTAATCTCCCTACTTACGGTCAAAAATAAAAATCTGAAATCTTTCAGTCCCTGTGTGCTACACATCCTTCCTGCTGTGAATTCTGGGAAAATTGACAGAATGCCCTGTTGAGAGTGCAGTGGAGAGCTAGTCCTGGTGCAAACCATGCCCTGTGGCAACCTCTAGCTCTCTTATTGTGGTTGATTAGAGTCAGGTCATTAAGGCCGTTCTTTGAAGTGCCATTTCAAATTAAGTGTCACCCACTCACACAATCCGATATAAATACTGTAGCCCTTACTTGATTATGTATAGGCTAGAAGTACAGACATTTTAGGAGGCCAACATAATTCCTTTGTTTGGCTTCTGAAATCTAATGATGGAGTAAATCTGATATCAGAGACTGTTTATAATGTTTTCTCACTAAACCTGCTTCTGCAAAGTGAAATCCTTGCTCCTGAGAGGAGTCAACTTTGCCTTAAGTACCTGCATGGCCTAATGTAAACCACTAGATGGCGCTGTATGAGCAGAAACATGCTGTGATGTTTAGACTGTGAAGCTTGCCCAATCAAGGCTGCTGAACAACTGTTAGCAGACATCACATAAGATCTGATTGGCTTAAATCACTGACCCATATTATTTTATTTTGTTCTGTTCTTTTTTCCTACTGCAGCTATATACAGCTATATGAGCTTTGTGTGAAATACGGAGCTACTGTAAAAATTGATGTGAAGTAGTCTGAATAGAACAGAAAGGTTTGCTTCTTATTTTTATAATATTCAGTTTATTGATGTATTAATTATGAATGGATGGATATAGTGGTCAGTGACATGTTTGTTAGCAGTTATGGTGGACATTGTTGTTCTCATACAGTGTGACACCATACGCTACCGTCAACTCGATAAAAAGATTGTTTTACTTTTAGCTGACTCTGATACACTTTCAAACAATGAAAGATTTAGCTGAGCGTTGTTCTTGTCTGGCTAGCTCCCCCCCTCACTGAAGTTGCATATGGAGATTCAAACCAGGGTTCCTTCCATTGCCTGGTTAGGCAGAACAGTAGCTGATTGAAACAGAAAAACTCAAACAATTGTGATGTAAAATACAGTGTTTACTGACCAACAAGAGGACAGAGGTACAGAACAAGTCAGAGGAAGATCATGGCCACCTTGAGTCGGTGGCTTTCCTCATTGTTTCTCCTTGTTTGCTATCACAGACAAAGTCTCTTGTCCACATTCCTACACAGGTCCAGCAGTGTGGCATAGTCTCTGGGGAAATGAACTCATAACCCAAGGATTGCAGGGTCAAGTCGCAACTATACTATGCTATACTGTTGTTGTATACTTGAGGCAGGTGTCTATTCTGCATTTTTATAAATCTTCTCAGCTTGTTTGAATGTATACAAATCCTCAATGATGGCATCAAATCAGTGAATTACAACAGAAAACAGCAAATAATAGTACCTCTCTATATATAAGGGTGCATTCTCTACCAGGACAGAATTTCCCCCCTGATTTAAGGGTGATGTCTCAGAACTAACACTATGCAGCGTGAAAGTGTTCCGCCCGGTCATTGTAATAATCCGTCTGATGATGTATACATATACTCAACTCATCTATACATCAAACTTTGCTCACACAAGACATAAAATTGCAATTGAAAAAAAAATGACCACTTTAGAATTTTATTTGAATGACAGGCAACAGTCTGTGGGTTTGAGCTTAACATTTGTGCATCTGGCCCTTTGTGTGAGTGAAAACATACGGAAGTGATCCAGGTGCAGAGAGGGATCAGGATTACAACCTGCTGCTCATTTGCCCTCCTTCTGAGCAGTAGGGCAGACACAGCGATGCCTGCCAAATCAGGAATGTCCAAATGGGGATTGCGCCCCTTTTGTTGCGCCATGTCCGCAGTGCATGTCTGGGGCGATTGTGTAACACCCCTAAACGCATGCCCTAGTTCCGTTGACCAGAAAACACAGGCACCCCCCCGACCGTCACCAGACACTTCAATTATTTGCATTACTCTTGTTTTGCTTTGTTTGATTGCCTCTATTTCTGAATGAGAGATGTTGCTGAATTTTGTTTTGAATGTGTTATTCTGCTATTCCATGTGATTTGGCTTCACGTTTTTCATCTGCATGCATAATAAAGCTCATTTGAAATTCAGCCTGATTCTCTCTCTCTCTCTCTCTCTCTCTCTCTCTCTCTCTCTCTCTCTCCCTCTCTCTCTCTCTCTCTCTCTCTCTCTCTCTCTCTCCTTCTCATGCCTCTCCATTCAGCACGCGAGAGACCTGTAAATACACGGCTCTAACCTTGAAAGTCCTGGGAAAATCCCTCGGACTGCTTCCTGAGGTCACACGGGAGGTCACACAGAAAGCAGAATTTCTCTTCACCCTACTTCTGTCTCTTACCAGTGGTCACTGCAAGCGCAACGTTGCAGAAATAAATATAAACTGACTAATAAATATAACACTGACAATTGAAAACATCATAGAGATTAAACACAAGCTTCGTCTTGTCAAGGATTTTAGGTCACCAGGTTACAGTTTGTTTTGAATCTACATGCTATGTGAAGACACCACGTACTGTGGCCAGTCTTCTGAAAATAGACTGAAAAGGACAGCAAGTCTAGGTGCCCTACTTTCCCTAACATCTATGGAAAGTGCTCTCAGACAGGAAAACCAGCAATGATTTATCACTCAGAGCTAAAAGAGATCATTTAGCTGTTCTCAGCCGCATAAGACAAGTATTCATACATCTCTACAATGCAGTCTGTGTCACAGACGCTGTCAGCCCTGTTTAGTGTGTAATGTAGAGCACTAATCTGTGTATACAGCTATAAAGTCATAGATGTATATGACATTCTCAGAGTAAAAACATCTGTTACGTTACATGTAGGGTGTTCCTAAACACATGCATGCTTTCTGTATGTGTTGGCATTCACTGCGTGTGTTGGTTGACAGTGCTGAAAGGTTTCATGTTTGAAATGGTCCCAGGTGATGTGAGGATGGAGTTGGGGAGAGGGATCAGGACCCCAGCGGACTCCCATGTGGAGCTCTATATTTCTGCGATGACGGGAAGCATGCAGGCTCGGACCCTGGCTTCTCTCCAGGCTTGGCGGCAATCTGCAATCCAGTGGGACACCATGGAGCGTCTGTCCATGCACTTCAGCCTACCGCCAGCGGTGGCGCTGTTGTGAGAATTCCAGGAGACGAGCCTGCTGCTGTCGCTGACCGTGGGTGGATGGCGCTGTACGGGAGCAGGGGTGGGGCTGTGTGGGGTCTCCATGTGGAGCCTGTATGAGGCATGGCGCTGGGAAAGGACGTGGGGCCAACCGTGAGCACGGCTCAGAAGACAGTGCTCCTCTGTGGCCCCTCCCTCCCCAGACTCCCTGCCTCCAGAGGGGGCGAGGCTTCCCCGGCACCCGTACAGGTATTCCAGCGGGTCAGTGGTGCTGCGGTAACGGTAATCCCCCACAAAGCCTTCGTCCGGCCCGGGACACGCCTCCTCCATCTGGGCGCTGATGTCAGAGAACGTGACCACACCCACTTCCTTCCTGTCCTCCTCTGCCACACGAGTGGCGCGGTGGATGGTGGGGGTTGGGGGGCGTGTGAGGGGTGGGATTTGGGGCAGTCTCTGGCCTGGCCCGAGTGGGTCCAGCAGGCTCAGGGTGCGGGCATGGCTGGACCCCCGTGGGGAGAAGGCGGGGCGAGCCAGCTGACAGATGGACTGCAGGTAGTCCTTAGGGGAGGGGGCTTCAGAGTGGGTGGGGCGCAGAGCATGGAGGCTGTTGATTTGGTTCAGCTCCTGCACCTGTCCCTCCTGTCCCTCACTAATTGTGGGGAGACTCCTCTTGGACAGCAGTCTGGACCGGGGACGCATGTCTGCTGCAGAACACAAGACCAGAGAAATCAACGGTTGAAATGTGTTTGGTCTGCTGTTTCCTGTATGTGATTCCTGTTTGTTTCCTGTTGTTCATGTTACCCTATTTACCAGTGTACCACTTTTGTACCTTTGCTTTGTAAATGTAAATGAGAGTTAAACTAAGGGTTAAACAGAAATACGGATTTGAAAGCTTCACAAACATTTAGTCACTTTGCATTCAGTATGCTCCCTTCCAGAGCGGCTTACATAGTTTAAGACATTTGCACAACTATATATTTACTGAGGTAATTCAAGCCAACCCAGAATACAATAGCAATCTGATCCAGCCTTCAGGTTATGTGTTCCATTCCCTGTCCACCACACACTTTGTCAGTCAGTGTCAGTAACACACTTGCAGTGACTGTCCATAAAGGCCAACAAACCAAACTGCTCAAGTTACTGGTAGACAATAGTGTATAAGCAAATCATATTATTATGTGTTATTATGCATTTCTCTTTCTGTCATAATTCAGACAGGGGAGTGAATTCCTAGCTGTTTTCACAGCTGTTTCTGGAATCAGCCTGGTTTTGTTTTTCTCCCATATTAATGTGGGTCATTTGAAAAACGAATAACGTTGACATTCGAAATTATGTCACGTCAAGTTAAAACAAACCACGGTTAAAAGCCTGCTCCACTTTTCAGCCTTTTCTTCTGCTAAAAATAGTAACACCGTCCACTTGCTGTTCCTGAATGGTGTGATTTGCCCATTGGATTTTACTGATGGAGAGACTGAGAAATAGAGAGAGGGCGAGAGAGAAGGAGCAAGAGAGAGAGAAAGCAAGAGGGAGAGAAATGTTGCAGAAGGAAGGAGGGAAGGACAGGTAAAGGAATGAAAGTAAGGATGAAGGGAGAGTGGAAAAGAAAGGAAAAGGCTACCCTCAAATTAGTGAACACCAAAGGACTAACAAACACAACCTGTGCACTAATGTCATTATGTTAGTAATTACACTTTTTCCCTTTTGTGTTGCTGACTGACTTTCTGAAAGTGTGACAGAACTGAACATGCATGAAATGAATCATTATTTTATTCAATAGCACCATCCAGCTTTCACTTTAATTCCACTGGCATTGTAACTCTATGTCTGTATACACTGACAGTTTTTTATTGCTGAGGTTTTGATTGCTGTAGCACTTTTTTAGTCTGGCACTGGTCACTGTAGAACTCTGTAAGGTACTGACACTTTAAATGTCATTTGTTATTTTATATGTATTATTGTTTATGTATAGTTATTATATGCACTTTTGTACTTTTGTTTTGCTGCTCTACATGTATGGCATCTGCCAAAAAGAGTCAATATGAATGAGTATGCCTGTGTAATATTCCACAAAGAGCTGCATAAACTGCAACTTAATATTGCAATGTTTATTTTTTCTGATATCATTATGCCCTCATTCTGAGCTGTAAAGTGCAGCCACTCTCTCAGCTTCATCATAGTGGTAGATACTGTAAATGTTGAAGAAAACGATGTAGCCAATGATTACAGAGTAATCAGCCATTATGTGCCAGCAAGGTATGCCAGCAAAAAACAGCACTGCGTAGAGGGTGAAATGCCAAACGATGTAAGCATCTTCTGCATTATTATATTCGTCACTCTCTTGTACACTCTCGCACACTGCTGTTGCGTTCATGCAAAGTGGTTACTCCCTAAATATTCATAATGTTAAATGGAATGTAACTGTGTCATAGTGGCACTCTATTATATAACTAAGCAATACAATCCCCCCAGGTACCTTCTCACCCTCCTGCCTCAGCTTCTCTACCAAGCCCTTTCAGTTCCTTCCTAAGGGTGACAGGTGCAACATAACAGCATTGTTCATTCATTGTTGTTCATCATTGTTATCATTAGCATTAATTTATGTTTCTGGTTGATGCTCTTACGTAAGTACAGGAGATTAATGCCATAAAATCTAAAATGATTTGAATTACCGAGATACAGCGATCATTAGACAAACGACCATTTTTAGATCTGAATAGAAGCTGGAGGAGTTTAAAGTATGCAAACTCATAGGGTCTCAGTCTCTTTACACTCACAGAGTTGACTCCCTGTGTTTCCCGTACATTTATTTTGTAGAATAAAAACACGCAGACAACATAATATCAAATATACCAAAGAAATTCCACCTGCCACGCCAATACTCTAACGGCATAAAATAAGCACACAGAGCCCTATCACAGACCTCATGATTCTGGATTCCACCTAAACACGACCGTGCAATCGTACAGAGCAGAGAGGAAATCATGCCTATGGAGAAAGGATGATTGCTTCCAAAGAGACAAGGCAGCAATATGAGTTTTACCGGCAGGTGTGGGCGGTGTTGTCCTGAGCTGTGGGAAGAAGGTGAAGACTCCCTGGATGTGGAGGAGACCTGTGTTTGGAGGGCGTGGAGCGGAGCGCGGACTGTTATCCTGCACGCAGATGGAGGCACAGAGAGCCAAAGTAAAGCCAGAGAGATGTGTGTGAGCCAGAGAGATGAGTGCGTGTGTGCCAGAGATACGCCTGTGCGTGTGTGTGTGTGTGTGAGAGAGAGATAGAGCCAGAGACACAGGACTGCTGCTTTTATTCACCAGTGCTCAGCTAAGGGGGAACCTGAGAGAGAGGAAGTGAGGGAGATAAAGAGACAGAGAGAGAGAGAGAGGGAGAGGGGAGAGGGAGGGATGATGAGAGATAAAGAGACAGAGACTGAGGAAGGGACATGAGAGGGATTGATGGAAGGAGAGAAACAGAGACAGAGAGAGAGGAAGAGACAGAAGGAGAGAGAGAGTGGGGGAGGGATGAAGGGAGAGAAATAGGAACAGAGGGGAGGGAGCAGGAGAGGGAGGGAGAGAGAGGGGGAGGGACAGGGAGTGGAAGGGAGGTAGAGAAATAGAGACTGAGATGGAACTGGAAGGAAGATGGTGAGAGGGAAAAGAGAGCAAAAAGAGGGGGAAAGAGAAGAAAGCATATAGACAGATTTAGAGGGAGGGAGAGAAAGAGATAGAGGGTAAGAGAGGAATGGGAACAGAAAGGATGTTAAAGAGCTTGCTCTGGTACAGAAGCCCCCCTCTTGCCTCATTCAGATGTGCTATTCTCTGTTTTCCTCAATTTCCTTTTATTTTGAGTTTACATGCAAACACTCCTCAGATCATTACTCACTTTAGTGCAGGTAGGGCTGCTGTCTGCTTTAGATGGACTGTTGGTGTAGTTTAAAATATCAGACTTGGTGCCAAACAACTACACTTTAGAGCAACACACTTCACACTTGTCTTTCAAGGAAGCAGTTCCCTTTGACTGCCACTGCAAACTGTGAGACTGGTTTTGTGACTGATCTGGGAACTGGTTTCATGTGGGCTGAGAACCCCCTCCCCTTTCGGAACAAAGGTTATAAACTTTAATCTGCTGGACATCCATACATCACCCTAGGGTCACTCTGGAGGTCACCAGTGACGTCACTGTTCTTCAGCGAAACTCTGTTGGCTGTCACAGCTGAGTGGCCAGCAGCATTCTGGCCAGACTGTGTCCCTGCTTTAAATGGAGCTGGGCAGTGCTGGGTCTCTATATGTGGTTTCTTATTATATGCTTATATATGTAATACATGTTCATATGTTCATGTATATGTGCTGTTCCAGCAGCCACGCCTGTTCACACCTGCACTGTATGCTCCAGTTAACACAGACTACGTGGGATAGTTTTGAAAATCTGTCCCGATGACTGATGTGAACCAAGCACTCTGATAGTCACTGCAAAGGAACTGAAGAAATTTGTTCATATGGCAAACATTTTCTTGGCTCTAAAATATTTTAATCAGATGGAGTTTAAGTTAAGCTCCTAGATGTTTGGGTATATGTGAAACTCTTAAAGAATAGTGGATAGTGCATTGATTCAGGAGCTGAGCCCGAGTAGATGGCATCAGAATGAGACAGTTTGTGTTGATGTGTAGGCTTGATCTTCTATGAACTGTTACCAGACTGTCTTTCTATTTACTGTGCTAAAGTACTAAAGTATCAGACCCTACACTGGCACCCTCCAACACACACACACACACACACACACACACACACAACTTCTCCCTGGTAACAGACATTTTTAATTACAGCCAACAATCAGGATCCTTTCAATTAAAAGGTCACCCAGACCTGGATATGGTGTCCAAAACAGGCTCTGGTGCCTGGGAGAGTGATGTTAATGACATCATCACTGCGCTGCCAGAGGGTGAAATACAGGCCTGGCTTTTATGAATCTGGCTCTTCCTCTAACCACATCTCTGTGGGGGGGTTTCGTTATGAGCTTCATTAAAAAGTGGCGCTTTTCTGTGCTACATCCGCACACCAGGGAAACCGCTGTCCTTTCACAGGTGGGACGGTCTTTTGAAAGAAAAGGTGAAAACGCTCCCCCTCTCATCCTGCTGGGGCTCTCAGAGGTCTTTATGGCAAAGAATGGGCTGGGAGGGATGGGTCACTTTCACACTCTTTCACACCAGTAAATTTTAAGACTGAATGCTGCTGACCCTAACCGTTATGAGGAGCTGCACTTTGCTTAAGAGGCTCCCTGCTTGCTTGTGTCAAACAGCAGCAGACTCCTCAGAGCACCAAGAGGACAGCTAAGGGCCATATGAGACTGGGCTTCCTGCTCTCTTTCACACTGCATACAGAACAGTATACCTTCACTCTCTAAATAAAACAGTACACCTTTCACATTCTACATTAAACAGTATACCTTCATTCTGTTTATGACGAAGTATACTCCTCATGCTGTATACAAATCAATATACTTTCAGTATGTGTTTAAAACAGTTTACCTTACACACTATATATTAAACATTACGCCTTTCACACTGTATATAAAACAGTATACATGTCCACAGTGGAGCTCCTCGGTCTATCTTAGTGTCCAAACCTTGTCTTTAAAGACACTTGCATCACACACCTTTTGTGTAATCGACCATACAAACTATAATCTGGACTGGGTGTCTGGTAACCTGGTGTCCCTTTCCTCTGCCAAATTTTTATTGAATTTCTTTTTTTTTTTTGTTTTTCCATGATGCTGCAATCATACTGGTTGGCATTATTTTGCGTCAGGGAAAAGTGCTGTTCTAACAGTTATACTTATTACATTACGTTATTATGTTAAATCCTCTTATGGCATATTATATTATGTTTATATTGAAACTGGACATGGTGTCTATTTGTACAGCAGGATATATTTTCAACAATTTAACAATTCAGCTCCAACAATTTGCTCAAGGTGCAACATTGCTCCACCTGGGAATAAAACCTGCAACCTTCTGTATCTGGCCACTGTACGTCTCTGGCATTGACTGATAGTGGGGTTGAGGAGAGGTGTGGTCCCTCCTATACTTTATTTTTTAACTCCATTCAGAAGCAGGTCGGAGCGAGGGTGTGGCCCATCACCTCTGGTAACTGAAGGCGAAGCCTGAGAGAAGGAGAAAGGAACAGTGATTTAACTCTACAGACTCAAAGATCTCTATCACTGGAAAATGTGGAGTACCATAGCAATAGCGATAGCAATAGTGAGATAATGATCCTGCTTTGCTCTGGTTTTTTATTTGGTTCATTACTGGCTCAGTATGTGGCCTCACACTCTGTTCAGTCAACAACAGCATAGCGCTTCCAGATGGATGGCCTTCTTTCTTGGAACTGTGGGTAAAACAGGGTGAAATCTCTACGGGGAAACACACCTCCACCTTGTTCTGATTTTTAGAAAAATGCAGAGCTTGTTGTGGGGAGGGCATGGTGTTTTTCGAGGCAGAGAGCTTGCGCCCACGCCATCAAAGGCGTTAGTCTGATGGCTCATTAATGTGTGATTAAGTGTGTGGGTCATAGCAAGGCTCTGCACAGATGAAGCCTGGAGCAGGGGCTGTCCATTACAGCTGACAGGCTGCAGTGCTGTTTACTCAGCACAGAGTGTACCCAGGTCTGCCCCGCTGAGTCTGCACTGTTATGCAAGTGTGCCTGGAGTGTGTGGATGGCAGCAGTGTAGCATAGTGGTAACATAGTTGTAACTGAAAGGTTGCTGGTTTTGATTCCACACTGGGGCACTGCTGTTGTATCTTTGGGAAAGGTACATGACCCATAACTGCCTCAGTAAATATACAGCTTTATACAGTATATGGATATAATTATAAACTATGTAAGTTGATCTGGATAAGAGTGTCTGATGATTATGCAATGTAATATGTATAGATGCTAGAGAGCTTGTGTGTGTCCACAAAAGTACAGGAGCACACACACTGCACAACAACTTGGCCTGACTCACTATTCATAGACTCTGGTAAAGTACTGTATTAGCAACAAGCAGAGCAACACCTTCGGCAACATGCTCCAAAGTAAGAATTACATGATGCTTTCATAAGATCAGCAGAAGCATTCATACACCTTTGTGTAACAGTCTTTTACATTAGGTATGCACAACGCTGTGATATAAGTTGACAGAACAGCGCTGGCCGCCAAATTATGCATTCATGGTCCCTTTTATATTTAACAAAAACTTATCAAAATTATCAATTATCAATGAAAAGTACCTTATGGGTAACCTGGATACTTTGCATAATTTGACACCTCATGAATGTTTCTAATTGTAGAGTCCCTGATAAACAAGCAAGTCAAATGAAAAAAGCCATATACTGATACACACCTGTTGTTCGATGTGCTCAAACTCCTCTAGAAAGCAGGAGACAGTGGTAGTGACAAAAGCACTGCAACATGTTTCTCTGCAAAGGTGAACCATTTTCCTGAAATGCTCATCAGCAGGTGTGCTGAATGCATAACACACCTGCTTCCTCTGCAGAGGTCATCAGAGGTCAGAGGTCTTTTTTGAGAAACAGTAGTTCAGACTGAGATAGCAGCAGTGTGATGGTTTGGTTAGTTTAATTCCCAGGAGGGTCACTCCTGTTGTATCCTCAGGCAAAGTACTTAACCTGAATGGATTCAGCAAATCTCCAACTGCATAAATGGATAACACAGAAGACCTGTAACCTCTGTAAGTTGCCCTGGACAAGGGTGCCTGTTAAAAAAAAAAACATCAAAAAATACAGTATATATTTTTTATTTCTTCCATCTTTTGTTTGAGAGAGCACAGTCAATGAAGGATCCTTTGAAGCTATGCACACACAAATCACCTCATTTTAAAGACTTATTTAGAAAAAATGAGTGTAAGTGATGAGAAAGACAGCCTTTGTGTTGAGGCAACATGGGACTGAGGTTGGCTCTGCCAATAAAAAAGCTCCTTCATAAAAGCTGAAGCTCAGAACGTCTCCCGTTATTCTCCATTAGAGAGACGTGAGTGATGCTAGCCACTGAGCGCATCGCCAAAAACGGCACGACTCTGCCCCTAGGAAATCTGTTTAGCGTGGTGTTCTGAGTCCTTCACGTCTGTCTGCAAATGTCAAACGTTGGAGCCGTCAATCACAGGGTGGCACCACTCACGGCTCGAGAACGTGGCGTTCCACCGCCGCAGGCCCCTGGGTGGCTCCTGCGTGGCAGAGCTGGCAAAGGCTGAGACCTGCAGCTTGTGTGCGGCTAATCTGAGCCTGGGCTGCGTCTTTAGCCCACTCTGACGCTCAATCTGCTTTAGCCTGGGCCTCTTTGGGTCACTGCTGTGGCACGCACCTCCTGGAAACTCTCCAGGCACCTGTAAGCCGCCAGGTTGCTGCCGGCAACAGATTTGTTGCTTCTTCACTCTGTGCTGGCTCTTCTGCATTACGTTGTTCTTTTACTACAATGTCATTCCGTTGGTGCTTGTTCTGGTGCATATTTCTCTGTGTGGCTTACTGTGTGAGACACAGCCATTGGTGTCGCAGGGATCTGAGGAGTGTATCTGAGGAGTGCACACACTCACATAGTGGTGTGAGAGATTTTGAACATCACTTACATGTTCACCATTTATAACCAATTAGGAGAAAAATGGCAATTTATAATAGACTGAAACAAGAACAATATTTAACAGCTAGAATAAAAAAAATGCAAGATCCATCATATTTGATAAGACATCCAAGTTGGTATGTAGAGTTCTAAATTTATTGCTTCTCTACGTAATCGTGTGTTTGCTAGAGACAGAGGGTTGGGATCAGCCAGGAGGACAGATGGAGGGAGGAGGGGGGAGTCTGTCGGGACAGCGTGTCCGAAAAGGTCTTTCTAGCCAGGGCAGCAGGGCAGAAAAACACAAAAACAAAAGTGCAGTAGAGAGAGGGAGAGTGAGAGAGAGAGGGAGAGAGAGAGAGAGAGAGATAGAGAGAACATACACAGAGAGTCCCCATGACTCACTGCATTTTAAGGCACTTCAAGAGCTGAGCCCCCTAAGTCAGCTGGCTCTAAAACTAACTAACCCAGTAACAGCAAATATACACAGATTTGAGAACAGCACTGCTAACCAATCATAAATCGGAGTAACCTAAATCAAAAATTACAAAACAGAGACAGATCCTGACCAAGTACAGGCTCAGTGACCACAGTGACCTTAGCTATTGAAAAAGATAGACACAGACAGTCATGGCAGCCAAAAGAGGAAAGGCTATTTGGTCACTGTGAAACAGATGAGGTATACACAGAGCACTACACTGTAATAAATTCCAAACAATTAGAGACAAATACTTCAAATATTTTGAAATATACCTTCTCACGTTTAAGCAATGGAAGAAGAAGAGAAATGACAAATTGTTTTGGGGCAGGGAAACACTACACCTTTAGCAGCACAGTACATATCAGAGTGCCACAGCCTGAGAGACCATGGGCGGGAGGCATCTGCACAGTAACTGTATAAATGAGTATATTATTATTATTATTACTATTATTAGTAGTAGTAGTAGTCGTAGCAGAAGTAGTAGCATCAGTATTATTGTCAAATATAATAATCATAATAAAAGCAAAAACAATAGGATTCAAATCTTCAGTGCTTGGCCTTGTAATAAAATAGAGACAGTTCAAAAACACATCATTCATTTTTTAAGAAAGAGGTCCAAAGACCCAGTGGGAACAGAAATCAGAGAACATAGTGTCTTTCCAGGGAACAAGGTGCTCTAAAAATGTTGCTGGGACATTGCTGCTATAGGAATGATGTAATAATGACACGTAGAAGCTGGGTCACAGCTCCTGGCAATTCACACACTGGGACTTCAGGAAAAAAGGCTGTAGTCTGCCATCTAGTGGCCACAGGGTGTATGTGTGAACACATTTCTGTTTTTCATACTCCAGTCATTTCCTAGTGACACCGTAGTGTGAATGAGATTGTCTGTTTTGACCGAGGCTGGTAAAATTTTGCCCACATTCATTGATCTATATTAGATGTGCACTGGTTCATTGAGAGAGATGAGAGAATACGAACTGCCATCCAGGTAAATCTGCACAGGATCTGTGCAACACCAATCCAGTAAAATTAGGTCCATTTCCACTACCTCACTCTCAGTCTGTCTGGTCTGCTGTGTTCAAAAACATGGCTGGCCACTACAGTTTGGCTCCTCTACAACATGAGCCTTACGGGAGTCCAAAGGAACAGGAGAAGACATCGGACTTTACTGGACCTGTGTACGCTGTGACCAGTGTGACACACTGATGCACAAAGCAGAGAAGCATAGCCAATTAGCAGTTTTAAATAATTCATGATTTGTTTGTAGAAAGTAGTGGTTCACAGTATTAAAATCCTTTTAAGTGTGTAAATATGGCCTAGATGTGTTCATGTACAGAGCGGTGACTGAGGTCATGGGCACTTTAATGCAAAAGCCAAACTTACCTGAACGTCAGTCACTTTTTTCAACATTTTTTTCTTATGACATGGTAGACTGTATGTATTGGTCTACACATTGATTGACAGGTGGGATTAGCCAATGTGAAACGAGAGCAGGTAAACAGGAAAGACTTCCCATGTGTGGGGGGGGGGATGCACAGCTCAATGAAAAAAGTCACACAACAACCGATGTGCAAAATACCACAGACACAAGATCTTTAATAAATATTAAAAAATAAAGTTCTGATTCATATGTACACATATTGCACAGGGAAATCTCAAGCAGATGTGCAGATGAAATGGCAAGGTTAAATGGCACTGAGAGGAATAACATGCTCTGTGATGCTTACGTCATGATGCAATAGGTAAAAAACAAACAAAAAAAAACATTTTTTTTTAATCTTTTTTTGCATTGCTTAAAAATGTAATACACAAAAGTAATTGATAAGGTCTCTTATATTGGAAAATATAATTGGATCAACTCTGAAAGAACTTATGAGATGAAACCTCTCACTGATACATGAGATAGACCACTTACGAACTGCATGGAAAAAATCAAGTTGTTGTGCAGTTCTAGTTAACTAGTTGTTAAACTGTAAAATATTGCTCTGACTTTTGTTCCAAAGGACCTAACGTTCAAAGCACAACTGGTGTGAATCTTCCATTACTCCACATTTCTGTCTGTTTTATGACAGATTCAATTTACTCTCAAATACTACCTTAGTCTAATATATTACTCTGGATATTTCAAAGTGAAAACAACAGGAAACAAAACAAAACAAAAAACATCAAAAGATTTGCCACTATCACTCTGAAGTTCTGAGGAGAGCCAGAGGACGACTGCAGCAGAAACAGTGGATCACCTGACTGTGTGCTTAGGACAGGGAGAGGGTCAACCAGCATGAGCAAGCAGCCCCTGCAGGTAAAGCCAGTCACACTCTATTCGAAGAGCCTGTTTCTACAGTCAAATAACCAACCTTCTGCTAAACCTTTTGCCTTCTGCAAAGTTATGCTTCTGCTCTCCATTGCACAGTTTTATTTCCGGATCACGACAGTGTCCTTGTGTTTGTCAGGGTTTGACAATAGCCTGTTCAATAGACGTAAAGAACAAGAATGCCAAAGACCAAATGAAGTAAAAAGCCAGTGAAGTAAAGCCTAAGCTACTCACCATATTTACTTTCCTACTGTAACCTTTTTTGTGTTTTAGCTTTAGTCTGTTGTTGGTGGGGTGGGGGATTAAAATATTTAAAGAAGTGTAACCTTGTGAATATACATTTTTAGTGCTTTTAAAGAGCTCTGATTACCATTAATGTGACCAGGTAGTACAATGTTACTTCCTGCCATGGTTTAACCAAACATTTACAGGAATCCTGATGTGTAAAAGTCCTAATAGTTCTCCAGAGCAGATTACCCAGACTCCACTTGGGCCTGTGGCAAAGTGCAATGATCTTTGTGTGGGTTCAGTTCTAAAAGTACGCTTTAATCCTACAACGAAAGGACAGAGGGAGGAAATTCAGAGAGGTTTTGAAGCCTCATGTGAGAAATACCCTTAATGCGGTAATGACAGTGAAGGATAAGCCTGATGCAATGATCAATAACAGTGGAATGGTCCCATTAATATATCCTAAGAGGGAAAACCTAAAGGCAATTTTAGTTTAAAGCTAATAGATGTGCAAAGATGGCAGAGGCTTCTCCCTCAAACAGTTCACTTTGTCATTTCTTCTAAATGCAAATCAAAGGCCACGTAAGCACCATAGAGTTTAGTCATGGCTTTGTTGCTGTTTTTCAGGACCTAACAGAGCAGTAATTTAATTTTGCAATAATAAAAAAATCTATTCTGTGAAGAAACAGTGGCAGCCAGTGAGCTAAAATTAGTAGAGCTGGAGAACTGTCCTTTGAATTGACAATGGTCCCAAACTTTTTTAAATCAGTATTTTCATAGCCAGTTTCAGATTTTTTAGGTCACCACAATGAATCCCATAATGAAACAGTTCTGTCAAAGCTGTTAGCATTTGCTTTTTGCACTTCATATCAAATAAGCTTAATTTTAACAAATAGATCAGTTTTCACCTAAAACTATACATTTGGTGTGAAAAGCACAAAGGCAGAGCTAGAACAGGAGACTTGATTAAGCAAGAGGAATCCACTCCTAATGGGTGATGTTTACTTAAATTTTTAGGCAGATGATAGAGACTCAGAATGATCCAGCAGGTTTGGGATGATTACCACGTACAGGACGGTTCTCTGCCTCCCCTTATCTGCAGTTCACTGGCCGCAGCTGGACTGGGAAGTCTGGTCTCTGTAGACCAGAAGCAGCAAAAACGTGTCTCAAAGGCTCCTTTTCATTTTCACCCTTCTGAGGAGCAGGTTCTGCCTCCGTTTTTCAGCCAGCAGCTCTTGGATTCGTTTGTTGCGCGTTCTCTCCAGCGGGTGCTTCTTTCGGGGAGTAAAGTGATTTTGTGAGATCTTGTTTTCCATTCTGGTTATCACGTATGGCACGTCGAGTGAGTTCTTTTCTCTGGGCCCCTCCTTTCTCTTGGGTGAGCCAGAGGTGGTGGTGGTCTGTGTCACAACCTTTTTCAGGCTTGTGACAGTGGAAATTCTGGGTCTCTTGTCCTTAGTGGTTTGGGCTCTGGGTGGACTAGGGGTTCGTGGAGTCATGTGCTCAACCTTGGCCCAAGTGGAGGTGGTGGAGGTGGGGATTACGTTGTTACTATGGCCAATGGTGGTACTGGGCATTGTGACATCATTGTTGATAAACGCAGGGCTGGGCGTGATGTCAGCAGTGATTCTGGAGCTAGGAACTGTTGTGTCTTCTGTGGTAATGGGGATGCTGGGAACTGTAGTTTCAGCTGACGTGGTTGTAGGACTGAGAGTTGTGATGCCAATGGTAAATGAGGGGTATTTCCTGGTTGTCTGGGTGGGAACTGTGGAATAATTCATGCTTGTGTGACTAGGATCAGCGGTATACTTCCTTGTTGTATGGACTGGATCTGTGGTGTAACTCCTGTTTGTTTGACTAGGGTCAGTTGTGTACTTCCTTGATGTATGGGCTGGATCTGTGGTGTAACTCCTGCTTGTGTGACTGGGATCAGTGGTATCATTCCTGGCAGCAGGGGTCGGGGCTGTGGTGTGATTCCCAGGGCCGGCAGTGTAGTTGCCCTCCTTGCAGGACTTGCAGCACATCTGCCTGTAGCTGGGCAGGGAGCAGTACTTGCTGAGCACCTCCATGCGACAGAAGAGGGACTTGTCCCCCTGACAGCGCTGGCCTGCAAGATAAAAAAGGCAGACGGCTGAGTTCCGAGGGGAGGGTGGGGCAGAAGGGGGCGGGGCTGCAGAAGGCCACACAGGAGTGCAAGGCTGTGGAGTTTACGCAGAGAGAGGACAGCAGGAACAGCAGACAGATGAAGGAGGAATAAGAAGGAACAGGGGTGTTTCAGTGAAAGAGTGTCCCCTGTCAGGTGAGAGCAGGGCTGTCGGCTGTGCTGGAGCGGTCGTGTCATGGGGTATGGGATCTAGGCTCTTTTCACCTGTGGGTTTTGTGTTCCTATTGCACCGGTCACACAGGGCATGTAAACGGAGAGAGGCGTTCAGCTCCTTGAACAAACCAAAGAATTTTGATGTTTTGGTAAAAACATTTGCTTTCGGTCAGCCTTAACCACTACTGCAGAAGCTGGAATTGGAGAAGTTGGGCACGTGATTTCAGTGAAATAGGCATACACAGTTTTAACTGAATACATTCTAATCAATTATTTGTTTGCTTAGGGGACACCCTTGTCCAGAGCAATCTGCACATTATGTGTGTATAGCTGGATACTTACTGAATTGACTCACATCAAGAACCCTGCCGAAGGCACAAAGGTGGAGTGACATAAGGGAGTTGACCCAGCAACCTCCCGGTTTCAAGCCCAATTCCCTTGCCACTACTTTCTACTGTAATCCTCCAAACCTGCCAGGATTCTGATTGATGTTTTTCTCCAACCAGGTAACTCGAATAGATTTATACATCAGATAATTTATAGACCAATTCACTGTGTCTGTCTGTTCAACAGAAAGGAAACGACATTTCGAGAGCATGTAATTATTGTGTGAGCTTCACTTTTCGTTTTTGGCCGTAGATTCTCTGTCCATGAATGTATTCAAAATTTTACCTGCAAATGACTAGCAGTTGCTTTAATTCTAACACAAACATACACTAAGACAAAAGTCAGACAGGAAAGTTTAATTTTCCTTGTTTTTATTTGTTCAGCTTTTTAGTAGGTAATGACAGAACCCAAAGCAATAGGATGTAATCGTACTGTGTTAGATATTTACCTTTTCTTTTTTACCGTGAGGAAAATGAACTCTGAAAAAGAGCTCATTTCAGAGTTCACAGCCACTTTGGTTAAGTACTTCATTACTTCAAATATGAATCAATAAACAATAAATAATTGAATAGATTATCAAATAAATAAAATAATTCAATGTTGATGTAAAAAGTAGAATGGCACGTGAATTATCATATTAAACAAAATTGCTCTTTTTTACATTTACAAAATATTAATAAAGGTTCCCTGATAAATCAAAGTGCATGTAATATAGACATTAATCATATGAGCCCATTCAAACAATGTCTTCCCAACACTGCCCAGCCCTACGAAGAAGGCCAGAGACAAATAGCTGACCCATGGTATATAACCACACTGATAACACTGGAGTCTACAGTCCATTTATAAACATTTTGTAAAGCACTAAAAACTGCATTAAAACCACTTAATACTCTTCTTAGATTCAATTCAATCTTAATACATGTTAGTGAATGTGTTATTAAGGAGGACTGCTGGGTTTCCTGAATTAGATAATTCCATAGGATATTGTGCAGTGTTCAGAAGGGCATATACATAAAATATGCATATTATAACCATGTGTGGAATTTTCTCATTCTTGCAACCCTAACCACCCCCTTAAAAACAAATTTACTAACACTTATTAATGCTCTACCAAATATCAACAATACATCTGTTAAGGATTTATAAAGCAGTCATCAATGCCTTATTGGGAATTTATAATTGTACTGTATTCTGGTGCTACCTTTACTTTCAAAGCTGTTGTTTAAAAAGTAAACAGGCAACAGTCATGAGCATTAGTAAATACAGTCAACACCAACACTATTTACAGTTCTGCAGCACACTGCACGGATTGGCCCACAGGCATTTTTCCCAAATCCTGCATAAATATTTAGGCTATAGCTCGCTACATTGTGACAACAGTGACACACAACCATGGTGAAATGACATATCTGTAGATTTGAGAAAGGCCTTGTGGCGTATCCTTCCACCCCTGTGAAGCATCCTACAGTCAGATTCAGCCCTATATCTTCACTGTTTTCATGTTTACAATTTAAAGCTGCTTATTTTACAAGTCCTGCTATGAATGCCATCATTTCCCCCAGACACACGCAGCACTACATTCAGTCAAAGTAAGGCAGTTCTCTTCGCCTAATGTTCATGACACAATGGAACTTTTTCAGATTAGGATAAATGAGGTATTCTGCAGCTCTTTCTGTCCACCAGGGACACACACACACACATACACACTTGCACAACGGCACACACACATACACACAAAATAACACACACACACATACACACACACCACACAGATGTAAACTGTGAAGAATACTGAAATTATTCCAACATACAGGATTTGTTTACAGTATGTGTATGATATAAAAAAAAAACATGATCCATTGCCAGGGCAAAAACACATATTGATCAGACAACAAGAAGAATTCCCTTTCCTAAAACATCTAAGCAGCTAACCCATTGGTTCAAAAATCCATTCATAATATACCCCCACCCTCTTCCCAAACACTTAATCCAAAACAAACTAAACATAACAGTCAAGGAGCAAAGTCATCAACAGCAGCCAAAGGGATTATGCAAATAAGATTCAACTTGTGTGAAACTGTATGATCGTTATCAATACAGATGTGAAGAACTGCACTGCGTTAACAAGGGACAGGTTCGTTGCTGTTGTTGTTGTCATTTTTGTTGTGGTATTTCCTGCTGTTACATTTTGTGTTTCATTTCTTTCTATCCAAAAATGAACCAGGATGTGAAATCAGCACTCAGTTCATGTCCTCAGTACAACAAGCTCACGTTTGCAGTAAAGCTTTCATTTTATTTGTCTGTTTCATTTTGTCTTCTTTCTTATTTTCAGTACCTGCTGCTCCAACGGCACAGAGAATATGCCATTTTAAAGAGCTTAACCAATCACAAGAGAGAGTCCGCATACGCCGCACAATCACAAGGCTAACCCTCGCCGCTGATCTCTCCAGTTCCAAACCACCAATCAGGCGCGGGTGTTTTTTTTTATTTTGTCTGGCAAAGAGAAGAGGCCAGCTTTACAACAAGGAACTCCACAGGGAGAGTAGGAAAGAGAGAGACAGAAATGGCACGGAGGCTGTCACCTCCCACAGCAAGGAATCCAGAAGAGACCCGCGAAAGGAGGTCAGGGAAATTTTCCCCGCAGAGACAGGAACAGAGAGACAGGCAGGGCCCAGATCAGAAAGGGCGAGCAGTGGAGACCAAAGCCAGAGTTATAAAGTGGGCGTTTACTTGAAGAGATTTTCTGGAAGGGAAATTCTGGGTCTGGTCGGGAGAGCCAGTGAATCAGGAAGTTCCCTTTGCTGTTGTGGTCAGGAGAGCCCTCTGGAAAGCAGACACGGAGAGAGAAAAATCAGGTGGATCTCACGAGAGTGGGTAAAAATTCCCTCTATAGAATAACTAACAATTTCAGTCTTTTGGCTGCATGGAATCAACAGTCCTTTCCATCATTGGCTATTTCAGTCATGTCAGCTACAGTGATCTCTGTCCCCTCCCCCAATATTGCACAAACCCACAGATTGACCTTTGACCTTCTAGTACTTAATCCAGGTCCTTTCGCCACACACACTTGCCATATTTCATGAACGACTGAATAATGAATTCATGAATACAGATTAAATATTATATATGACTATTAAGCAGGACACAGAGCAGGACAGGGGGTGAAACAGTGGGAGTCTGTAGTATCTCATGAGGAGCAGTGAATGTGAGTGTGGATGGGTTTTGTTTTGTTTCGGAGGATCACTCACTCATGCAAGGCAGCAGCCAGCAGGGCTGGACGGTCTCCGGCTTGGTTTCAGTGCACAGCCCAATGCTGTTGTCCCGTGTGTGGCACAGAACCTGACGCTCCTGCGTGCCATTGCCACAGGTCACCGAGCACTGCAGCGCACAGAGATACACGCTGTGAGGACTATACACACTCACAAGCACACATACACACACACACTGCAGCACACACAGATACTAGAGTTGGGACCGGTCCGATCCAATATCGGTATCAGGTGCCGATACTGATGTAATTCACTCATCGGATATCGGACTGACGTTACCGATCCACGTACCGATCCAGATTCCATAGTCTGATGTTTTTATGAATTATAAATATGTAATAATGCAATTTTAAGCCCATAGCCAAAATGTTGTAGCACAAATTAATTAGTAATTAACCCTTTCGCACACAATTTAATGCTATGTAGCGCGCGTGTTATGTTACATGGGTCGTTATGTTTTCATTAGCGTTATTGAGCTTCTCATATTTTTCAGTTAGCATTTGCTGTATTTTTTAACGTTAAATCACTGTTTCCTCCAAGCTAAAATTAGCTAGAATTTTTCCAATCTAGTGTTCTAATCACACCGTTTTTAGCATATGCGCTAAACGGCTAATCACACCGGTATGACCGTATGCGCGAAAGGGTTAAACAGTTCTACAAAGATATCCAGTAGTCCGCATATTTTTTTGTGTCCCAGAATTCTCTGAGTTAGACGTACAGGCAGAGCGCTGGACCATTAGTCTGCAACTGAGTGAGCTAGTAACGTTAACAGTTGGCTATCAACTCAACATATCCTTAGTTTGGAGATATTTTAGTAATGAATGATGATAATATTTCAAGAAAAAAAGAGCTCTGGTGTCAGTATCGGTATTGGCAGATATCCAAATTCAGGTATCGGAATCAGATCGGAACTGAAAAAAAGTGGATTGGTGCATCTCTAACAGATACACATACTATGAGGACTATACACACTCACACATGCATAGACACATGTACACACACATCCCCTTGCATATATATGCACAAAGACTGTGAATATATACTGCACAAACCAACACATAAAGCACATGCACATCCTGCTCTGCTGTGCTACATGGACTGCTATACTCCGTGTGCACACACATATGCACACACAACCAGCCGGAAAGTGCCCATTTCCTCCCTCCCACACGCTCACCTCGGACCAGGGCCCCACCCTCCACTGGGCGGGGCAGAGGTGTCGGTTGCAGGGCCTGCGGGCCTCTGGCCGGTCGTCGTTGCAGTACTTGCTGTGGACAGAGCGGTTGGTGCCGTCGTGCAGAGGCTGAATGCACAGGACCGAGCGCAGCTGCATGCCCGTCTTCCCGCATGACTTGCTGCACGGCTCCCACTCCCCTGTCACCCAGCTGGCAATCGCATACACAGAGAGGATTAGGTACCCACTCATGCACTGTGTATACAGAGAATACTGCACACATAAACACATACACACAGAGAGATATAGCACACACACATATACACAGAGAGGATTAGGTACCCACTGACATAATGTATATATAGAGAATACTGCACATATAAACACATACACACAGAGAGAATATAGCACACACACACATATACACACAGAGAATATGGTACACACACCAATACTCACAGAGGATATGGTATACACACATATACAAGGAGGGAATATGGTACACAGACATATACACACAGAGGATATGGTATAAACACATACACAGAATATGGTACACACACACACACACACACACACACACACACACACACACACACACACACACACACATATATGCAGTGAGAACACTGTACATACACGTATACACACAGAGAATATGACACACACATATACAGAGTGAGACTACTGTACACACACACACACACACACACACACGTGCACGGATACATACACAGGCTGGGAACACTCCTTCTGGTTGCAGTCTCTGCTGATGGCTTTGGGCTTGCTGACGTTCTGGCAGTAGGTGCGATGGACCATCTTCCCATCCGCCTTGCGCCTGCAGCCGTACCGCGTGTACTGCTTACCTTCCCAGAGCCAAAGCACACAGAGGCAGCGGAGGCATTAACACAGGGGCTAACACAAGACCTGCACGCATCCATACCTTCCTAGAGCCAGAGCGCACACAGACAGCAGCAGCATTAAACACAGGAGCGAACACCAGAGCCAAGGAACACAGAGACAGCAGAGGAATTAACAGGGCTGAACACTAGACCTGCACACATCCATACCCTCCCAGAGCCAAAGCACACACACAGAGTATAACCTCACAGAGCCAGAGCACACACAGAGAGTATACCCTCAGAGAGCCAGAGCACACACACACAGAGTATACCTTAACAGAGCCAGAGCACACAGAGACATTAGCACAGGAGCTAACACAAGACCTGCGCACTTCCACACCTTTCCAGAGCCAAAGAACACACAGAGATAGCAGTAGCATTAACACAGGGGCTAACACAAAACGTACACACATCCATGTGCTCACCAAGCCAAAGCACCCACAAACAGCAGAGGCATTAACACAGCAGCTACCACAGGAAAACACAACACCTGCATCCATACCTTCCCACAGCCAAAGCACACAGAAACAGAAGCAGCTTTAACACAAGGGCCAACACAAGACCTACACACGTCTATGCCTTCCCAGAGCCAGAGCACACAGAGACAGGAGAGGAATTAACACAGGGGCGGACACCAGAGCCAAAGCACACACAAACAGCAGAGGCATTAACACAGGGCCTAATGTGGCCTGGCCTCTGGTTATAGTTTAACACAAGACACGCACACATCCATGCATTCCTAATTACTAGGAACCAGAGATTCCTTGACTGCGTGATGAAAGAGAAGCTGGTGAAACACAATGTTTCAGCATGTAGCTGTGGTCTCCGTTATGCCATCTTACACATGGTAGAGCATCCCAAGTGTGTGACACTTTTGTCAGAAAGGGACTTCTTTGCAAGGCGGCGTGCTAATTTATAGTAACACACTGCCCAATAAAAAAGCAGATGGTCAGTCTACAAGCCCTGTAATTCTCAGCCAACCATTCCTGCACAGGCCAGCAAGGTCTGCCTTAACATTACATTATTTATTGCCTTGTCAGAGGCCATTGTGTAGCACTGCATACCCTACATTTTTACATGCTACAGCTGGATATTTATTGAAGCAACTTCTTGTGGAAGGGTACAACAGCATTTTCCTATGTGGAAATCAAGCCTTCAATCTATTGTTTACAAGCCTGTTTCCCAATCTGCCAAGGCACTCCACCCCCCACCTCTATATATGTCCACCTCCTGTAAAGAGGCTATTACCCTTTTTTAACAGCAAGTATCCTCTTCTTTCTAGGACATGCTAGCCTTCTAGCGCTGTGCATATCTGTTTCCTGTGAGAAAGGCATGAACCTCATTTTTTTGCTCGCATTCACTTTCTGTCACAGGGTCATTACCCCCTCACAGTACGAATGTACTTCCTGTAGGTGGGACATTACCTCCCCCACAGGGTTTGGTACAGTGAGACCATTTCTTCAGTGCCCACTCGAAATACGAGGAGTCCTCCTGCAAGGCATTGCTCTCTATGGAGGACTGCAGCTCCTCATCGATCAGGTACTTGTAGGACAGAGTGACCTTGGAGTCTCCATGAGACTGAATCTGTGGGAGGAAAGGTCACGCACAGCTTTAAACATACTATCAACAGTCTTACAAACATACTTCTAAGATCCCTGCAGTTCTGGGCACTAGTTTCTGATTGGCTGTCCTCATGATCCCAATACCTAGCACTTAAGGGGTACCTAAGGCTGTAAATGATAGTTTACATTACAATTTGCACTTAAAATAAATATCTAAACAGAGTATGAAATAAGTTGGTAAAAGCTTTTTTTAAATGAACCCCAGGGAAAATGTTCAGTTGGACAGAGAAAATTATTCTTGCAATTAGGGCGTATTTGTAGGTTTGACGGATAAAAGGAGAAAAAACTGCATGAAAATCTTCACAACATGGCAGACTTGTCTAAAGTCATTTTTCTCACAGATTTCACATCCCTAACCCTAACAAGGTGTTAAGGAGAAACATCTCTAATGAGTAAAGTTTCATGCAATCCCCAAAGGGCAAAAGTGCAATGAAGCACGTTGACTCTAGGTATTAAATCCTGTGCTGGGTCAGGCAAACTGAAAGGTCAGTTCTACTCTCAATTCACAAGAGGTCTTATTAATTTTGTAAAACTCATTACTTAACCTAAGCCAAACTGAATTATTAGGCTGGGTATTAGGCTATTCCTTCACATAAGCCTGAATTATTGAGTTGAGTAGAGGGGTATGACTCCCCTGGAAAAATGACATTTGGACTGCTGACCTGAGCTTACCCGAGCTGACTCAAGTTGACCTGGTGCCCTTACCATGACCAGAACGCCGTATTTCAGTGGGCCGCTGGTCTGGACAGTCTCCTTGTCGTCATCATTCTGGTACTCCCAAACCACGCCCTTCTCGATGACCGTCCTGGATTCGGGAAACTCGTTCTCGTCATTCAGGAAGAAATTTCCCGTGGCTTGGTTCTTCAGTGCTGGGGGGGGCAGCAGCAACAGACCAGCTTGCTCAGAATAATCTCGGCTCAGCATTTCTGGAGTGGCCATGCTGACCGCGGCCAAAGGTAGCAGTTGGAGGTTACAGAGAGTCAGGCCAGACTAATCAATTCCCTAACAATTTGATGAAGTATTTTTTTCTGGGTGGATGTAAATTAAGACCCTGATGGAGTCGTTCCCGGCCTCTCACCAGGGCAGTGGAGGCACAGCCAGAGAGCTTGAGCTTTACACACTCAGAAATTCACACAGAGCAAAACTCGGACTAAAGCTGTAACTTATAATCACCAGCTGCGCACACATGAATCAAAGACTGAGTTTCGGAGGTTCATGCCCTGGATATTAACCATCAAGATGAAGCGACGCCAGGGAGCAACAGGGATGAGAGAGAGAACTTGCTCTATACCTGTTTTTGTGATAAAGAAGATTTATAATATTTGTAGGAAACACATATAAGCCACCAATTCCTTTTGTCTCTAATGGGGCAGTGCAATACTGTCATTGTGCATGAAATCATTTTAATTATAACAAAGAAATTTAGTTACATTAGATCATTATTACAAAAGCAAAGAGATCTGAGATCCTATCTTCAGACCTTCAGACTTTTCTTTGTTAACAGCTAAAATAATTTCAAACAAAATGCATAAAGTTAGAGTTGCCACATTAGATTAAGGTAAAATGGATCACTTCTTGAAGGGTGAGTCTAATGTTTGGGGTATGCTTGCTAATCATTTAAAGCATTTAAAGGTGTTCTCCCTGTCTGTCAATGTGGTCCATGTGCTTTTATTCACTGTTTTCCTTGTGTTCCAGCCCTGCCCCGCTCTCCGCCCTGTCCCTGTCTACCTGATTACCTGATCTCCTCCACCTGCCTGCCCACCTGCATCCCATCTCCTTGTCACCCCAGCCCTATATCTACCCTGCTTGTCTCTGTTGTGTTGCCAGTTTGTTGCTGTGTTTTTTTTTTTGGTCTGTCTCGGTCCTGCCTGTTATTCTGTTTGGAGTTTCCTGTGCTGACCTGGCCTGTTCCTTGACTTCGTCTCTGCCTGCCGTTTTGCCCTGAATGCCTGATCTGCCTGTCTGCCCGGTTTGACCCTGCTTGTTCCTGTTTTTTGATCCCTGCTTTGCCTTTGGACTGCCTGCCTGGTTTTGACCCTGCCTGTTCTGCCATTTCTCTCTTGTCCTACTATTCCAATAAAACCGCCTGGAACCTGAGCACTTGTGGTCTGCGTTTGAGTCCGTGCCTGAACCCTGACAACAGGTTCTTTTAAATTAGTGAATAAAGGGTAGGTTCCCTGCTTCCCCTATTATTCACTCACAAGTTGCATTGATTAAGAGAAACGCTTAGATTTACGCTCAGATTTAAGTCCAGATTTAGCCCAGAATCCCCTGTTCAGCCTACCGAGTATATGCTCTGTCCCTTTAAACTCTTGGATGACTAGATGCCTTGCTCCTCTTGGAATTTCCAATATCTTGAGGAAACCTGGAACAGAAAAGCAGATGATAATCTAAGCACACAGATAATGTTTTTTTTTGGTTTGTTTTTACACTTTGATACACAAAGTACATCCCTGCTTTGAGCGCCATCTCACACATGCCTCTTTCATCCAAAACTTTCATCTCCTCTTCTTAAATCAACAGTTTGGATTGCAGAGTGTAGCGTTCTTTGGCTGTGCAAGAAAGCAAGTGACAATAAAGCGCTTAAAAGTTCTGGATCAAGCGAGGCCTGTATTTCATTACTGAAGTTTGTTACTGGCTTCGCAAAGCGAGCGTGGCTGCCAGAAAAGCCAAATCAAAAATGAATTATCTGTCATTAAACGTATTTACCCCAATATAAGCCAGGAAATCAAAACATCCCTGACCTTGTTTATCTGCGGCTACATAGTGGGTGAAATCTGTTCAACATCATGAATAATGTGCGTTTCTTTTTTTTTGTTCTTCAGAAATACAGTTGGTAGCAACTACAGCACTTTGATCCAGCTTCTCAGTGTTATTATAACCAGTACCCTACAGCTTGACGCTTAAGTTATAGATTGCTTGTCATTACTTAGCAGAAGGCGTTGGCCCTGCTCAGTTCTGAGGAGAGCTGATTGTGGAAAAGCACAAAACAAAATAAGCTGCTGATCACTTGCTTTTACTCCAAAAATTTTGGACAGTACATGTATCTCCTCATTACATTCTCAGTGGGAAAGGTTGGGATTTGACATTCCCTTTTCCTCCTGTTTTCACTTAAATCATATTTAGCCTGTTTCAAATGAGGTCATAGCGTGTGAGGTCATATAAGGCTTTGGACTACTTCCTTGTATTGGAAACTTTTTGAAACTTTTTGGAAACACTGCTCCATTTCTGTTACTCATACTGAACACCTGGGGGCGCTCTCCAACTTCAAAATAAACCAGGACTAAAATGAACTGAAATTAGTCTGAGCCATATCATGGTATAGCACATTAATTCATTTGCATTTTCAAATTATATAAATGCCTCTATTCAAGAAGAATGATGGTAAAATGTTAAAACACATTACAATCTCCTCAATGTTTGCTTTCAGCTCAGCTCTGTTGTGATCAAGTTTTCTGTTAATAAAAATGTTTAGGATATTCCATAAGGCTGAAATTATTGTCTCTCTCCTGCTGACAGCAAGGACATGTGCAGTGTGTCTGTCTGTGCAGGGTGGGAGTAGGAGTTTTGGAGGGGGTTGAGGGGTGTGGGGAGAGGGTAAACGTGGTGTTGGAGTGGGTAGGGGGGTGTGGTACTGGTAGTGTTGTAGCAGTTTGGGGCTGTTGGGAGAGGGTGAAGGTGGTCCTGGAGGGAATGGGGGCTGTGGGGAGGGGTAGGGGTGGTATTGGAGGAGGTAGGAGTATTGGAAGGGGGTAGGGGTGGTGCTGGAGGGGATTGGTGGATGTGAGGAGTGGGAAGGGGTGACACCGAAGCGGGTAGGATGGGTATTTGAGGGTGAGATACCTGGTTTTTTGGCACTGCGGGTGAAGTTGCCTTTGACGATGTTGCAGCTGGAGTTGTCCCCCCCACAGACGCCACACTTGTCCTCCTGCAGCGTGGACCCAATCACACGGTCACAGCCCACTTTCTGCAGGGACAGAGAGGATGCTGGGAGTGAACGGTTGCTAAGACCACCACCCCACTCCTACCCCTTTCCCCTTTCCCCTACTGGCCTCATAACCAGGAAGTTGTGGGTTCAAATCCTTGATAGGGAACTGTAGCTTTTCTACCCTTGAGCAGGTCATGCAACCTGAATTTATTGTGCAAACATCCAGATTTTCAAATGAATATTTAAAATGCAAGGTACTGTATACAAGTCTGGATGTGAGCTATGCAACTGATGTAGTTTAATAATGTTGGTGGATATTATATTTTGCAGATGTACTATGCCTGTGGGGAGTTTTTGCATTTGAGGTACTATATCTGTTACATTAGCGGTAAAGTAAAACACCAAGCAGATGAAGAAAGTTTTTGATTTTATTTAGCTCTGCATACATTTTAGGTTATAATTCAAAATGATATTCATTTTTTACTCATATATTAATGTGTCCCGGTACACTGATGACATCAGCGCTGGCTTCTGTCTTGAAAAAAGGCACACAAATGACCCTCACCATACAGAAATATTTATGACTTCATAAGGGGCAATGATGGCATCATAAAAAGGGCACAGAATCCATTGGCCATGTAGAGCACAGCAATGCAGAGTATAATAATTGTGTCCAATGATATTTCAGGAACATTAATTGGTTTATTGTAGCAGATCTCTGATACCAGGAGTTCCCGGCAAAGTTGGCGACTACACCACACAGTCCCGGCACACAGCTGTGACACTCACCACGCAGTCTCCTCGCACGCACACGCTGTAGGGGTCGCTGTAAGAGCAGCGTGTCCCATCATGCACCATCCTCTTCATGTACACCACGTCCTGCGTCTCCTTCGACTGGCAGTACAGGTGACATCGCTCCTTGGCTGGAGAGGGAGAGGGCGGTTAGCATTCAGAAAAAGAAGAGGTAAAAAGGAAAAAAAGGAAAAAGCACTTCTTGCTTAAATTACTTGCTTAAATTCTTTACTCAGAGCTAAAAACAATGTGGTCTTGTGGCTACACTGAACATGGGTCTGAGAGCACATAACATAAGAATGTTTCAATTTTAAGAAATTCATAAAAATAATAAAAAGCAGACGAGGATGATCAAATATCTTTATGGAAGCTCTCACAAAATCAAGTTTGGTAGAAAACTAGTTTTGAGGGATCCAAGGGTTTCTGTAGACCCCAAATGCCGGATTAAAAATCTCTGTGGAAAAAAATGGCAGTATGAAAAGTTTTTTCGCACAATTTGTGTGAAACTAATTTCCACCTGTGCCCTCTTGTTCTGCTGTCAGAACTCAACTTGAGCTCAGTAAAATGGGGCAACCAGCTGCAGTTACATACCATTTAAATGACAAAATGTATCTGTACAATCACTGCCATTTTATGATAGGATGCAGACAGACTTGAGCATGACTCAACTGTTCATGGGGCGGTGTAGCACAGTGGTAGGGAACAGTGCTCAGAACCAAAAGGTTGCTGGCTTGATGCTGGGGCACTGCAGCTGTACCCTTGGGCCACATACTTAATCCAGAATTGCCCCAATAAATATCCAGCTCTATAAATGGATATCTTGTAAAACTGTAACCTATGTATGTCCCTCTGGAAACGAGTGTCTCTTAAGTGTAAGTAACAAAAAAGTAATGTAATGTACCACAATTGAGCTGACTGACAGGTGTCTCGAATGAAAAAAAATCTCTCATCTGAGTCCTAGCAGATGACAGTGTTATCATTATGGTTTACTGTTATCTGCATTGTTTCTCAGTGTAACAAAGCCAAGCTTTCTCGTTTCTCTGTCTGAAGCCCGAACACCCCACTGACAGCTTTCCAATCCCCAGTACATTAAGCGGACAGAGTTGCCCAGTCCAGGTCCTCAAGGGCTCAGATCCTCTCCAGGTTTTCCAGCTCCTTTCAAATGATTAACATTCTCCAGACAGCTAGGAGCAGTTGGATCGGTTCCATAAAGGCAGCACTCAGCTGAGTAAAGTGCTTAAGTGAGCTTCTAATGTAGGAGAGGAGCAGTGGCCTTATTAAAGGGCCAGGTTCCCCTCCCCCCAAACTACCCTCCCCTCCACAGTTCAGCGTGGAGCTCCCCCAGATATATGTGCGTGTTTCATCAGCATCCACCCGAAACACAACTGGTCCAAAGGAACGAGCTCGCTGTTCTGTTCAGCCAATGTCCCGTTCCCCATGAATTCGGAACGTGGACAGGATGGATTGGAAGAAGAGGCAGCCCCTCTGCTGCTCCTGTCTGGCCCGTTGTGTAAACCCCGCCCACCCCAGCAGCATTAGGTTGGGGGGCTCACCCCTGCCTCATACGCGCCTTTCCAAAAGAGGAGAGGACGGCTGTTTGGAACGGCGACAGGGTCAGGCTGGAGCATCCGTTTCGCAGGGTTTGAAGTTCAAAGAACGTAATAAGACCGGGAGTCCGGGAGGAGTGGAACACTGGATATGCCATCTCCAGGTAATTATATTTCCAGTCGTTCTCCATAAAAAGAGAAAAAAAAGTTGCCTTTGGATCCAAGCAAGTATTCAGGGAGATGGGAGGGAGGTCTCCTATTCAACACTGAAACCTTATTCTTGTAAAACCAGACCGAGCCTTTCAAATCTGAAAAACCATTAGCAGAGCTCTTAAGACTTACACTATACCAGACTGACACAGGACAGAGATACGGATGAGCTGAGGGGAGAGGACATGGAGGGGCTCGGCCTTAGCTGCCATCAGGTGAGTGTGGGGTGAGTGTATGCCAGTCTCCAAACCAGTGTTTTCTCACTCGGAGGTATGGTGGTCCACAAGGGCCATCTGGCACCAGTGATTTTAAGCACTGGTCCAGCTGTGACCCTTGAGATCCTTGATGACCCAGTACTGACCTACATGGAAAGAGTGGGTTAAACACTCAAATTAGTTGCTTTGTGAAAGTGTCACCCTCTGAATAGAAAATCTTATGTGCAATGCATACATTATGATATAACATTTGGAGATTTCACTGTTCACAAACAGCATTGGTTGGCTTTCTGCTTACTGTAACATGACAGCAAGTTGGCCCTGTCTGTTATTAATGCAGTCTGTGGAGCTCTCTGTGATAGCTCCTACAGCATACTAAGGTAAATCTGATTGATTGATTCCTCCCTCTCCCCTCTCCCGGTCCACTCATCTGAATAAAAGCTGCCGCACAGACCTTAAAATAACAGCTGCCGAATGTACGCCATAAAACATAATATCCTCCTGTAACTCACTGTAAGCCCCAGGATTACAATAAGTGTGAGAGAGGATCGCTGTGTGCGTAACTAGCCCGGGCTCAGTCCATTTCAATGGAGTTTCCTCCTGACGATCGTAATCTGAGGTGTTTCATTACATTACAAATAGCTGGTGCACAGTTCAGTGGCTGAGGCGGTAGCTGCTGGCAGCTAGGTGTGTAATAAAACACAGGTTTCCTTGGTTCAGGTAGAATTGGGCCCATCAAAGAGAGACAGAGCACGGCAAAGGAATTGGGACTTCAGTTGCTGATGGCTTGAGAGTTTTACAGCAATCCAAAATGGATATGTTAAATCTGAATGCCTCACAGTTCCATCCTCCACAATGTGGTAGGGTGGAGGGCTAACCGAAAGTTCGCTGGTTTGATGCCATTATAATCTGTAGCCAGATGTTTAACCTGAATGATTTCCTTAGGGTGTCCAGCTATGAGGTAGGTAAAGGTTGTAAAATATGAGCTCAAGCATGTGTGTAGTCCTGGACAAGGACGTCTGGTGAGAAAATAAATTATTTTTTTCCTCTTCTCGTATTTCTCCTCCACCCAGCACCCCACTACCAAATTACTGAGGTCGTCAGCACTTCAGGACACCCTAACCCTCCCTCCCAGTGGGGGGCACTCACGGTCAGTGTGCTCGTAGGGCAACCAGTGGTGCTTGGTGTTCTGGTACTCGAAAAAAGGGTCCCACATCTTGCACTGCTCCTCCCGAAAGTCTGCCAGGAGCTTGCCGCACTCCTCCGTGTTACACAGCTGGAACTCGTAGGTGGGGCCGTAGCAGGTACGGCCTCCGTTAGCAGGACTGAGAGGCGGGGGGTGGGGGTGGGAGAAGGACACACAGACAGAGGACAATTTTAGGAACCATCACGTCAAGGACTATCACTATATGACCTAGGCCTTACCTGATTATGTCACTATAACTGTTTTGATGATGATAATGGTATCATATGTTCCACAATTACAAGATAACACTTTTTAAAATGTAAGCACTAGTTAAAGGCTGCTAGTGGAAAAACTCTGAAAAATAAACATGTTGGTATATTTTGGTTTCGTGCTGTTTTTTTGGTTCACTAATTCTGTGGATTTTGAGTTAGTTTCAGTGCTTAGGTGAAGAGAGCAGGTTCAGCTCTCAGATGTGCTGAGCAGGGGAGAGTAAACAGTAAGCTGACTGCTGCAGGACCATGTCTCAGAGAAACAACGCCCCCACACACCCTCCCACTCACAGCGGGTTGTCACACTGCCGTGTCCGAAAGCGCACGCCCCCGCCACAGGTCCGGGAGCAGGGTCCGAACTTGCTCCACGCGCCCCAGTGGCCGTCCTGCCTCAGGATGTCAGGGGTCAGCCAGATGCAGTGTCCTTTAAAGCAGTTCTGATTGGAGGAGAGATGGTCATGTGATGGCGTTCAAAATGAATGGATGGAGTTAAGGGAGAGGTGCAGATGTGCATGTGTGTGTGTCCGACACACTCTTACCTTCCCAGCTGCGCATTTGGTGCCGTCAATGGGTGGGCCCTTTTTGGTCTTGCAGAAGAAGGGGTTATCGGGGTGACTGCACCACAGCTGCTTGCAGGGGTCAAAAGTGCTGTACTGGAAGAAAGAGACAAGCTCATTCATACTCATGCACACACTGAGTACTGCCTGTGTCATTTATACCCACACTAACACACACACACACACACACACACACACAGCGCATCCTGCACACAACATACCCACAATAACTTAGTATAATTAATACACAAACATCTTGTATCATGGATACCCTCAGTAGGATAGCATCAGTACCATACACAAACACCCTGTATCCTGGATACCACCCATATCATAGCATCAGTACTACACACAAACAACCTGTATCCTGGATACCCACCTTAGTATCATTCCAGCAAGCCTTTGAAATAGCTACACGCCCGCTGGACAACACATAAAATATATAAATATGCACAACATATACAGAGAACCACAACAACCATCTATCCACCTCATTGGGTAGCCACTGTACAATACAATACACAGATTACTTATCCAATTCATACAGACATAGAGCAAACACATGCAAACAAAACAAAGGCATTAATTAATCTCCTTGAGCCTGTAGTATCCTTTAAGGCCCAACAGATCAGAACAGACATCCAATCAGTGCAGAGACACACAGAAGCTCCACCCAGTATAGAGCCTCACTCTCCTACCACTAATTGCTACTCTAACTCACTGCCGGTTTTTGCTCTCTCCTGCCTCTCACGGTAAAACATTTTTGTGGTTGCCACTTCATAAGTGAATGAGGGACTCTACTGTTTCTAGGATTGCCTCTTACTGCTGAATCCTAAAATCACTCTGCTAGAATCAAAGCTTAAAGGAAAAAGGAAAAAAGAGGAATGATCACAGTATGTTGGTCCCTTGCCCGAAAGAAAAGAAATCTGGCACACTTGACCAAAGAATTTTACCAGCGCAAGACAGGCTAGCAGTTACATTTAACACCCCTCAGAACCCACGTTAACATCATTACAATGGTAATACTGAACGATAAAAACCAACACGATAAAAGTAAGAACACCAAACGTGACACCAACACTACTGAGAGTAGGCACTTTTCTGAGGTGGGTGGCCTTACCTGTGCTGCAGACCTGCTCACCTTTTGCAGCTTAGGAAATGGTTTGACAAGAAAATAAATTGTCATCTTTTCTATTTACCAAATGCGTCATGACAACAGCAGAGCCATGTTTGTTCTGTTCCCTTTCTCTGTATCCCGCAGTAAGCGCAGGAAACCGCACACTGAACTCAAGCTGGCATTGCTGTGTACCAATGCTGTGCAAGTGTAAGTACCAATGACTGCTACAGCATCTCTCCTGTTTGAGCAACGAATTTCTGCATAAGAGCTAACGCTTAAGGGCAGTCCTTATGAGCACAGAGACATCCATCTTGTCTCTCAGCCTAGTCTCACTACCAACCAGGGAAACTTGGTCCTCTGAAAAACTCCAAGCCTTCAAACAGCCATCAGAATGAGCAATACCATTTCAAACAGACCAAAATGAAGAACTATACAATCAGGAATGGCTGCAAATTAGTTTGTTATTTGTTACTTTGGTCTCTGATGATAATGACTAATAATAATAATAAAAATAATAATAATAATAGTAATAATACAAAGTGTCTGTTAATGGTAATTGGAGAATGGAAACCATGTGACCTGACCTCACTACCGTGTCACTTCCTTACTGATGTGACTCAGATCTTGCTGTCTGTAAAACACACTTTACTACTGCAGCGGGACGAGGCATGTGTCTGCAAAAGGCGCTTTATATACCAGGCTTTCTGCTGAGTCCAATCTCATTTGGACCCCTGAGACAGGAAGTGGCCTGGCCTACTAGGTTTCAGATGGGAGCTTATCTGGAAAGTTTATCAAAATGCATTTACAGTGTAATTTCTTTTTAAAAAAATTTCCATTGGCATGATTTCTGGAGGGTTGGAGCTGAGAACGGAAGGATCCAGAAGGAGTGAGTGTGTCTGTGTGTGTCGGGGCGGGGGGAGAAGACGGGGTCACAGGGGGGTTGAGCACTCACCGCCGTGCACATCATGTAGCCGACGCCGAAATCGAAGCGGCACTGCTCGTTCATGGAGTAATGGAGTCCTGGTAACTGCGGCAACGAGGGCCAGTTGTGGTCGAAGGGGTCATCACGGAGACAGTCGTAGGAGCTGCAGCAGGAAACACCACACCCCTCACTAATCTGTCAACACGTCAGTCAATCGTTTCCCATTCACAAAGGAGGATAACGTCATGCAATGTGTGCCTGGGAAAGCCAAGCCTAAATGCAGTGGGATGTAATGCACTGTGGGATATTATTTTACACAGTAGGCCTTGTGACTCCATGTATAATATATTGGGAATGAGGCTCGTAACCAGAAGGTCACAGAATGAAATCACAGGGAGAGGCTGGACTGCAGTTTTTTAAGTGGGTGGGGTCGGGCAGGATAGGGGTGGAGCTGCAGGTGAGAGCAGTGTGAGGGGCAGGGCAGTAGGCAGGACAGTGCGCAGTGTGTGGGGCAGAGCAGAGACTCACTGCAGGTAGCGGCTGAGCTCCTGCTGGCTGCAGCGGGACCAGTGGAAACGGTGGAAGGCGGCCTGCACCAGCGGGGCCATAATGCTCCCCATGTGCACCTCATCTCCACAGCGGTTCCCCTGCCCATCGTGCTCCATCCCCAGCCTGCAAGAAAGAGACCACTCATTAACCTGTGTGTGTGTGTGTGTGTGTGTGTGTGTGTACGTATTTACTCAGGTAGTGTATGTGCGTATCTGTTAGCTCAGGTAGTGTGTTTGCACACGTGTGCATGTGTGTGGGTGTTTTTGCGTATGTGTGTATGCGTGTGTGCACATGTGTGCGGGTGTATTTTTGTGTATGTGTATGTATGTTTGCTCGGGCAGTGCATGTGTGCATGTGTACCTACATGCGCATGTGTATGTATATGTGGGGCTTATGTATTTGTGTGTAATGTAACTGTGCCTCCCACACACAGTCACGCTCACACTCACACATGTCCAGTCTCATGGGCGACCACGAATGCAGAGGAGAAGCCGTCCTCATGGTTTAGGGTGCAGCTCCGCACGGGGTGACACATGCCTGTCACCGGGGCGTAACCTGGGAAACGAGAAAGGGGAGGAGGGAACGAGAAGAGACAGAGAGAGGGAGTTTTACCACCATCACCATCACTTAAGAGTAAGCGTGTTTAAGGGGAAAGACCATCTGCACTTCTGCCTGTTGCAACACAGGCACATGGATACACATGGGTATGCATGTATAAACATTCTGTCACATCATGAGAGAGTGACAGTGAATCTAACCTAAATATGTGATCAATGTATTGTGATACTGGAGCGCGTGTGTGTGTGTGCATGTGTGTGTGTGTGTGTGTGTGTGTGTGTGTGTGTGTGTGTGTGTGTGTGTGTGTGTGCGTGTGCGTGTGTGTGCACTGACCCTGCATGCCGGTTGGGCCAAACTCCCGGCGGGTGAGGAAGATGGCATGGTCATGATGCTCTGCATCGCTCGTGTTCTCCTTCTGCTGCAGGAAGGCCCAGCGGCACACATTCTCCAGACTCTGAGAGGGGTTCCCCAGCTCAATCAGATTGGCTGTCTGAGAGAGAGAGAGACAGAGATAGAGAGAGAAAAAGAGAAAGAGAGAGACACACAGAGGGAGAGACAGAGAAAGAGGGAGAGTTCTTTTCTTAGAGCTGCAGAGCGAGACAGGGTTGCAATCTGAACCAAACACTGTCCAGCCTCTACAGTACATCAATAACCTTGCCACAGCGCTGGAACAGTCTGCAGCTCCGGGCATCTCTGTACAAAAACAAACGTATTGAATTTCTCCTCCGTGCAGAGGATCTGGTGCTGCTGTCAGCCACACAGCAGGGGATACAGCAGAACCCGAGTACTGCTGGAGCATTACTGTCAGACCTGGGCCATGGCAATGAAAGTGGACAAGGCCAAACTTGTGGTCTTACGGAAAAAAATCTGAGGACACAGCTACTGCTTTGTGTTCAGGGCCATCACCCTGGAACGCGCCCCTAGGTAAACTAATACTTCCACTTCTGTTGTCCCACATACCCCCCCCAATGACAAACCTCAGCTTGCCTGAAACCTCCATAAAAGTGACTGCTGTTCAGAAGCTTCCGGAAAAGGAAAAGGTGAGCTTGAGTTAGCACCTCAATACACCGTGACCTGTCACATCATGGGAGAATTAACGGATGAATGCTTAAAATGTGCAAATTGTATTTTGGAATAGGAAGGTTATGTAATTCATATCCTGTTGAATACTGGGGGAAGAATGGATTTTTTTTTAATTTAACATCTTGAATAATGGTCAGTTGAGTCCATGACATTTAAACACAGCAACATTTTTAAATGCTATTCTAATGAAGCAGATTTGAATTTGAATTTGAAGGTTGAATTTGAGACAGAGAGGGAAGACAGAGAGACAGACGAGCAGAGATCCCTCCATCAGTTACCAGCTATCACCTTTATTCATGTGGATGCTGTCAACGGCAACACCATGAATGTGGAAAGGCCCTTACTTTTGTTCTCTTGAAGGGAAAAGTCACACAATTCAAAAAAGAAACACAGTTACCTTTCTCTGATCCATCCATACCCCGCAGTTTCAGTGCATTTGGTTATTTATACTGTTGTTATGGCCTCCAGGTATAGGGCCTCTTGAGGCACAGCCTATATGTTTTACTGTAGCTACCTGCGATGTAAGCTCATGACCACTCGCTTGGGAAATGATGCCCTGATGTTCTGGATGATCTTACCTTCTGTGCTGTTTTCAGGGCTGTTCCCCCAGTCATACCTGCAAAGCCATGTTTACACTTGCCAGTAGGTGGCGCCCATGCCGTTACAAACACCTTTAAGGTGGCTGTCTGATGCTGAGTGCAGTGGAGCAGACGCCCCTCGCACATGCACAAAGGTCATGTTTCAGGACTCCTACACAGCCCATCTATATGCCATAAAGATCTGTGAATATATGTGAAATGTTGCACAGTGTGATGACAGCAGTCACACGAACTGGATAACTCACACACACACACACACACACACACACACACACACACACACACACACACACACAGCCCTGCAGACATTCAGCATCTCCTGCCTCTGTCATCACGGAGACAGGGCAGGTTGTCCAGAACATGGCAGGTGACAGATGTGAGAGAACTCTCTGATCCTAAGCTTCTCGAAAAGGTGTGCTGGGTCATGCCGTTGTCACGGTAACTCCGGATGACAGACAGACACAAGCAGTGGTGCCAGCAGACGGGGGGGGGGGCAGCTGATAGGATCATCTGGGACACTTTCTGTTTTATTCAGCTTCGCTCTGAAGCACGGCAGGTTTTTCGGATGAGGAGAACATCACCCACTCACAATCCCCCACTGCCCCTGTCAGCTTCACTCACTCACACGTGCAGCGAACCTCTCTGTAACACGACCAGAGCAAGACTGACTGCAAACTGGAGCAGAAAGGAGGTGTCTACAGACCATTTCATATTCGGTTTTGTTATTCCATTATCCAAGCAGACATCTAATGCCGTGGCAAGGCTACATGTATGCTCTTCCCATGCACAGTTTTTGTAGGCAGTAATTCTGTTAAGGTGTCTCACTCAAGGACACAAGCAGACTGTCCTCCCAGGATGCTGACACCACAGCCCTCAGACCCATTTCAGTGCATTAACCACCACTCAGACTTTCCCCACATTAATTACTGCCCCAGTTAATGAATAATTAATAAGGCAATAAAGTAACTACACTGTCATGAAAACAGCGTCCGTTCAGTCATGGATTCCTAATGCCCTGGGTAGCACAGGTTGCATGGCACTACCAGACCTTACCCACAATCCCCCTTGCTCGACGGTTTCCCCAGGAAAATCTGGGGGTTTGTGGACCATCTTACCTTCCTATCGCACAGCATGATAATCCGCACCAGGACCACGTTGATGTGGGCCCCCAGGGAACTGTCCTGGTAAATCTCGTTCACCTGCGCAAACACACACACAGAATGTTAGGGGGGGGGCGGGAGAGAAATTCGTGCCAGGAGTCTGCGTACATGAGGGAGAGAGGGAAATGATTACACATGGCAGCTCGACAATATTACTTTGTTCATGTGCTGAGCCAATGCAGCTTTCTTTTCACATTTTATCTGTTTGTACAGCTGGGCTGGATGGAGTGCATTTTGCTTGAGGGTGCAGCAACAGTGCTGCACAAATGATTTGAGCGTGCAACCTTCTGGATGCAAGGATATCATATTTATTTAGCAGATGCTCTTATTCAGAGTGACATACATAAGTTAAATTTATCCATTTACACATCTGGGAATTTACTGAAGCAATTGTCGGTTAGGTTTCTTTCCCAGGCTGCAACAGCAGTACCCCAGGGAATAAAAAAAGAAACCTTTTGGTTACAAGCTCCGCTCCTTACCACTACAGCACACTGCTGCCCTGAAAGCCAATTGGGGAAATTGCACGGCTCCACTCAAAGCACTGGCCTATAGTAGCAGTCTGGGCAATTAAAACAGCGTTGCAGTGCAACGAACTGAGTTAGCTGGACTAGCCGATAACTCAGCACTTCTGCTTCTCAGTCGCTTCCTTTTAAAACTTTCATCATCCCCTCCGCTCTGGAAACACTTCCTGTTCAAACTTTCCTCCAATTCCACCCTGCAAGCACTTCTCGTCCACACTTTTTCACTCCTCAAACCCCTCCTGCTTGGGATGTCTCTCGTCCACTTCCTGCTGAGATCCCACCTCTGCTGCCACGGACCCGCCCCTCCCATCTCCACGCACCGCTCTTACCTGCAGTGAGTCTGCAGCTCCACCCCTATCCCAGAGCCAAAAAACACAGTACCTTTCCAGTGCATCTCTACATCAGCTTCCCAGCTTCTGCACTCACACACCACCAGTGCAGTGCAGCGGTGAGGAGCAGGAATTCTAACCTAAAGGTTATCGGATTGATTCCCAGATGGGGCAGTGCTGTTGCTCCCCCTGAGCAAGCACTTGACCCAAATTGCTTTGGTAAATACGCAGCTGTGTAAATGGATTATACTTCAGCCGCAAAAGCTGCTCTGAATAACAGCATCTGCTAAGCAAATAATGTAACGTAATGCAGCTGTCTCACCTGGCCCAGTGCACTGTGGGAAGAACATCAACTGAAGTGGGGAGACAGAGGAACGGGGAAAGTTTCAGAAACTTCAGATGAGGAGGCTTTTGTGTCTGTGACACATTTAACAAGGGAGAGGGATGTAACGAGAGACCAGTAACAGGAGATCTGACTGCCGGATGGTAACGAGTGATAGACTGTCTGTGGCAGCAAATCTGAGACTTGTCTGAGCTCTGACGGAGAGAGTGTGGGTGCAGGAAAAGAAGAGGTGTCTGTGTGTGGAGGGTGAGAGAATTACTATACACATGCTATATATGAACATTATTTCATTATATCACACACACCCCATTCCTAACCCATTTCGTGACATCTTTAAAAATAAAGCTTTTATATTAAGTGTTCATAGGTTTTCTTAATCTGTTGTTGCTAATATATATTACAAAGTGGGAAATGTTATAATTACATTTTTGCTTTCTGAAGATTTGCATCTTATATTACTTCTGTATATTCATTAATAATCAATATCATTTTGTTTATATTTTACTAATATATAGTATTTTTATTTTCTTGTGCTAAAATGCTCCTAAACACTATCACACTCCTGCCATGCCAATAAAGCCAGTTTGAATCTTTGAATCCTTGAGAGAGATGCAGAGATACATCTTCTCCTCTTTCCTCCTGCTGTTCTATTTATTTAGTTTCTGCTCTTGGTTGCCACTTGTAGCTAGGCAACCACCAATCCTCAGTGGGCAGGCCATCATCTGTGAAGAGGCCACGTCCCTCCCATCAGCACCACTGTCTCCTGACTGACAGCTCACTGACCCTGCCCCTCTGTTCCCTCTTTGACAACTCCATCGCACTGCTGACCGTGATCTGTTCTCTTAAAAAGCAGGGTAAGTTCATTCATTCTCTCCCCTGCAACTCCACACTGCAGACAGCAGCTACTACATCGGCCCCACACTGATGGAGACATATGTCATTCATGTGCTGATAAGATTTCTGGTCCGGCCTTAGTCCATGCTTCAACAACAACATCAAAAATAATAATACATTGGTACTTCTTTGAAGTTGTAAGTATTTTAAACAAATTGAGGCAACAGTGAAGCATAGTGCCAAGGAGCAGGGCTCGTAACCAAAAGGTTGCTGGTTCGATTCCCTGCTGGGGTACTGCTGCTGTACCTTTGAGCAAGGTCCTTATCCCAGAATTGCCTCAGCAATTATCCAGCTGTAGCTATAAATGTATAACATGTAAAAATTGTAACCTATGTAAGTTGTTCTTTATAAGAGCATCTGCTAAATGCTAATAATGTCATGTAATTTGAACTGCACTATTGGTGTGGATACGATAGCAATGGGGTCTCCTTTCTGTTTGAAGTAGAAAGATTAGCCATAGAAGAACTTCTGCATGGAAATTTGAAAGTCCTGGGATACAGTGCATAAGTGTGTGAATGCAGCTTTAGCGTTTCTTCGCTCCCCAGTGAGAACAACAGACCTCAGAAACCCACCAGGGGTCAAGAGCACAATCACTGCTGTGTCTCAGTATGATCGAGGAGCAGCAAGAAAAAGGGGAAACTTTACTTATTTATCAATATGAGTGACAGACACCCTCACCCATGCCGATGGTGGGTACGTGTTCAACCAATTCAGGTTTAAGTACCTCACTCAAACAGACTCTCTCCCATCCTGGGAATCAAACTGACAACCAACTACTAATCTGCACCGATTCCCAAAACTTCCATCCCCTTAAATACGGATTTGACTGCCGCGTGACCGCGACAGCAGTCCCACGGGCCACTGACGAGCACTAAATGAGAGGTCTGCCGCATTTCAACCTCATCGTGAGGTTTTATGAAAAACCCTTTTCACAGCGCGGCTCCCCTCTGGCGACCGGGTCTCTCTCCCCTCCTCTCCCCTCTCTGTCCTCATGCACGCCTCTCTCTCTCTTTTTCTCTCGTCTCGCTTTAATGACCACAGCGGTGTGCCCCTCATTAGTGCTGTCCCCCGGCACTGCCCCTCCGCGAGACCCTGGCTATGTTTCATTAATCAGGTTTTAGAGGGAGAGAGAGAGTGAAAGTTAGAGAGAGGGAAACGGAGAGGAGCCCCAGAGGTCAGGGAGTCGGGGAGTCATTAGGACTGGATTAAGGGATGCAGCCACGTCTCGTGCACACCCTGTCACTGAGGCAGAGAGCGAGAGAGACTCGGGAGGCAGAGGTAGAGGGAGAGAGAGAGAGACAGAGAGAGAGAGAGGGAAAGGGAGAGAGAGAGAGAGAGAGAGAGAGAGAGAGAGATGGAGAATGAGGGACAGAAAGAGAGAGAGAGAGAGAGAGAGAGAGGGAGAGAGAGAGACAGAGAGAAAGAGAGGGAGAGAGAGAGAGAAAGGGAGAGAGAGAGACAGAGAGAGAGAGAGAGGGAGAGAGAGAGAGAAAGGGAGAGAGAGAGGGAGAGGGAGAGAGAGAGAGAGAGAGAGATGGAGAATGAGGGACAGAAAGGGAGAGAGAGAGACAGAGAGAGAAAGGGAGAGAGAGGGAGAGGGAGAGAGACAGAGAGAGAGAGAGAGAGAGATGGAGAATGAGGGACAGAGAGGGAGAGAGGGGGAGAGGGAGAGAGAGACAGAGAGAGAGATGGAGAATGAGGGACAGAAAGGGAGAGAGAGAGAGAGAGAGAGAGAGAGAGAGAGAGAGAGAAAGGGAGAGAGAGAGGGAGAGGGAGAGAGACAGAGAGAGAGAGAGAGAGATGGAGAATGAGGGACAGAGAGGGAGAGAGGGAGAGGGAGAGAGAGAGAGAGAGGGGGAGAGAACTGGAGAATGAGGGACAGAGAGGGAGATAGAATGCTGGAGAGTGAGAGAGAAAGGGAGGGAGCAGGAGAGTGAGAGAGACAGGGAGAATGACGGAGACAGAAAGAGAGGGAGGATAAAGGAGAGTGTGAGACAGGGAGACAGCAGGAGACAGAGGGGGAAGGCAGGAGAGTCAGAGAGAAGGAAAATGCAGGAAAGTGACAGAGAGAGACAGAGATCTACTTTCTTCTAAAAAGTACTCAGTACTCCCATGCAAGGAAAATATTCATTTCAAACATCACATCTGTCCTCCCACGTATCAAACTGACTGACACAGACAAAATGTCAGTCATACTGGGAGAGGGGCCCACAGCCCCACTAGCTACCCAGTACGTGAGCACATGCCATAGCCTGAGGGACGATGAGAGCCCTGTACTGCGGCGCCAACAGTAAATTGAAATGTTTTATTAATCACAACATTTAATTATCTAATAATTGATAAATGTATAGTTTAATGTTGGATGTACTATGTAGGGTTGATTTTTGCTTGTTGTTTGTCAATTTGGCTTATATGTCTGTGTGTTTTATTTTAATGCGTATGGTTGTCCTTGATTATTTGCTGTATTGTTCGTGTTGTTGCTTTGGCAACATAGTGATTGTCTATCCTGCCAAAGAAACACTTTTGAATTTGAATTTGAGAGAGGGGGATTAAAGAGAGAGAGTGAGGGATAGAAGCAGCAGAAAAGAGAGAGGAAGAGTACTTTTAACATGTATTACTGGTCAATTTTCAATGTACCTGCAGTGTTTGTATTCTCTCTCTCTCTCTCTCTCTCTGTCTCATCTTTCCTGTTTCTCCTTCTTTTATCTTAAAATCCCATCTAATGACTGGTGTTGGCAACTTCGCTTGTCCACAAACGCTTTAATGAAGTTCATCTGATAATTGTAACGCACAATGCATCTACATTCTCTACTGAAACAGTCCAGTGGAAGAGGAAGACTATGGGAAATAACACAGCATTTTCGATCAAATACAAACACATCAGAACAGCAGACGCAGATCCCATACCCCTCTGTGTAGACAAGGGCACTCGTGGTTTTAAGTTATGCAACAAGGGTCCTGACACATCGTAAGATCTGATGCGGTCTGTCACATGGGATGATCCCAATACTAGCAAATAACAGAATCACTTCACAAACACTCCCAGAGGATCCTGGGGCCAGGTGAACTGTCACATGGAAAAGCTGTTCGCTAGAATCAACATAGATCACCAGCTGCAGATGCAGCATTATTCATCTAGGCAGATGGCCTCTTCCAGGAAGGCTGTCCGTTGTGCACCGTGTGCGTACTGTAACCTGTGTGTGCGTCCGGGCTTTCTGCAGGCGGAGCAGCTGAGGACAGGATTCCAGCTCCTGCGTGCAGCAGTGGTGTCGCACCCAGGGACTCCAACCCTCAACCCACACGTGTTCTAAGCATGACGCCATGCACCTGGAGCTGCATGCCGGAGGTTATGCTGGGAGGGTTAGCTTTCAGAGAGACGCCACAGGCGCAGAGCGCTGGAAGGCTCAACGCTTCAGAGAGGAGGGGAAAAAGGCGAAGGCTGAGAGAAAGAGAGGAAAAAAAGTGGGTCGTTCAGACAGATCCACTTTTTTCAGGCAGCCTCCTGTATCTGTCTGCCTGCTTTCTCCCATGGGAGGACTACTGTAATTGTTATGTGAGCTTTTGTTATGTCAACTGTTGAGAGGCAAGCGGAGCCGCAGGAATGAGTGTGTGGGAGTGTTCATTCACCTCCTTCAGTCGTGATTTATTCTGAATGTGATTTTTTTTTTAAGGAGACACAAGGCAGGGCCGGGCCAGGATGGCTCTCTCCGCTGCTCCTTATCCCAGCTGGCCTGAGGCGGTCTGGTATAAAATGTAAAAAAATTCTAATTGGCTGGGGGAATTGACCTATGGCTGGATCAGCGCCATGGTTCCTTTCTGATGATGCTGATGTCTGATCACTGCCATTTCTTCAGCAAACATCTCTAGCTGTGTTTAGGGTATTGAACCAATAATGTGCTGATGTCACAGCAGGCATTCTGACCTGTGCTAACATTACTGGAAAAGGGAACAGGAGACATACAGATTTTTGCCAAGGAGACTTTATGCTGATTGATCTGTTTGGAGGGATAACTGCATATTTCTTTGAGCTGGAAAAACAATGTATGCTAAACAGGGAAGAGATACTTCATGTCAAAACAGGAGACTTTGACCAGTTTGGAGAGGAAAAAGAAGATACATTATATACCTTAATTTTTTGCCATTAATGCTATATACTAGTAGTGAGTTATATTCAGGGGGAAAATAATCAAATTTCTTTCAAGAACTGCAAAAACAGTAGAGCATTTACTACATACTAATTCTCATTTCCTCACTACTGCATTGCTCTTTCAGTACTGCTCCTGAGTGACACTTTTGAATCTGAGAATTTGATTGAAAAATGAAGGCATTCTGCATACTGAAAATATCTGTCCCTGCTCCTGCTTTTTACTCCATTTCTTGGGAAATCGTAAGTGTCAAACATTCAGACAAACAAATGCACATAACAGAACTCAAATTTTCGATTGACATTAAACACACAAACTGTACATACCATACCTTAGGCATACACACACACACACACACACACACACACACACACACAAACACACACACACAGATTCACCCAAATCTGTGAAGATTCGGTTATTCTAACTGAATGGCAAATGACCTTTGATTGTCAGAGTAACCCTACTTTACAAATCAAGTGCATTTTAATATTTTAAAATGGAAAAGTATGTGCGCTCTCGGCTGACCTTCCTGGCTGAATAAAAATTTTAAAAAGTAAATAAAACACATCAGCAATCCAAGCATCTCTCTGGAAATGTTAAGGGTGTGTTCGATGCAGTATTCATTAGAAGCCCAATCTTGCCCGCAGAGGAAAAAGAACATCAGTTCCTCACACCTGTGCCCTTTCAAAAAACCCCGCAGAATTACAGGGCCCTGAGTGAGAGAGGCCAGGAGGGTAATGACGGAGAAACGATTTGTGACGGACTCACATCACTCTTTACAAACATGGCAACAGGGATAGCCATGAATACACATCTCCACAATCACAGAAGCGGCAAGTCATACAGGTAGAAAGTGTTTTTTTTTTTTTAGAAAACCAAAAAAAAATAAACAAGTGGATTAGAAAATAATTGTGGGTCTTTAAAAAAAGGTCATTGTATTTAAAAAGCTAAATTAAAATGATCTATGAAGAGTGAAATAAAAATAATAATCATCATTTTGTCAGTTCTGTGTCATGGTTTCAGCTGCTTCTCCCCAGGATGACCACGACATGGCCTCATAACTTCCTGTGTTTCATGTCTCATTTAGTTCATGTCTGACACCTATGTTGATTAGTTATTGTTTTTCACCTGTGCTGTCTGTTATTTTGCCTACCTAGTTGCTCAGTCTTGAGTTGCAATGCTTTGTATGCGAACTCTTGTACCAAGCCTGTTTTGCTTTTTCTAGAGTCTTCAGTAAAAGGTACTTTGTTTTCTTTGAACCAAACCTTTTGGTGTCCTGAGTCATCTCTGCACTTGCCTTGCTCCTTATAACATTCTGAGAGAATAGACTTATCAATTCCTGCAGTCCTTATATCTGTACTCTTCACTGCTAAAGAAGGACAAGCAAAGCATGTGTGAAGCAAGTTCTGTGAGGCTCTTTCCCACAAGCCTGCCCTGACAAAGAGGACAGGGGATGAGAACCAAGAGGGGTGTTGAGCTGTAATGTCAGACACTGGCGGCATAAAGGAGTGACCCCCAAAACAGCAGAAACACGCTGGGATGAAAGAGAGGTTCCTGTGGGGTGTTAGATGTGCACGGCCAAACTCACAATGTTCATGAGCGTTAGGAGGTACTTCTGCACATGCTCCTTCCCATGGAAATGGACCACCGAGTAGTCCACCCCGAGCAAGACCTCGATGTTGTAGACCCCATCCGAGGCCTGTCTCCGCATGCGGCTGCTCTGATTCAGGTTCTGCTCCACCTCTCCGTACAGCATCTCCAGGTCCATCAAATCCCCCAGCTCCAAACCTGCAACCAGAGACACCAACAACCACCACTTTAGCTAGCCACATTGCCAATCTGCCTGGAGGACTACATTACCCAGAGTTCTGTGCAGGTCATGGAGGTTCCTGTGGCGTGGTGGTTATCACGTGTTCCCAACACGTGAAAGGCTCCCAGTCCAGACTCTGCTGGAAACGTGAAAGACGCAGTGTGGTACAGTGTTTAAGAAACTGGGCTTGTAACCAGAATCTCTCATTCCCAGGTGGTATTTAAGCGGAATGCTTCAGTAATTATACTGTGTTTCCATGAGAAAAAGGGTGTCTGTTTAGTCAATAGATAATGTAACTATGATTCAGCTGTGCAACACTCCCTTTCCAACTAGTGGGCTCCTTCTTTGAAACAGGACAGATGAAACTTGTATCCTGTCCTGCAAAACTTCAATGACATCATGGTCCCGATTCCAGAACTGTAGTCCACATTCATCCTTGTTCTTTCCTGGGTCATTCGGTGTGTGTGTGTGTGTGTGTGTGTGTGTGTCTGTCTGTCTGTCTGTCTGGCTGTTTGTGTAAGTGTGTGCATTTATTAGTGTAATGTTCACTCTCTGCTTAAGTGAGCCAAATATTACATCACATCTGTTTTTTACTTGTCAGTTATCTGTTTTTCCTAAATTGGGAAATACAATTTCATCACTATGGTGCTTGTAAATATAAACAAATACTGACTCTGTCAAAGTTGTGTGTGTGTGTGTGTGTCCATGTGAGAGACTGTTTTACTCGGTGTGTGTGAGTGTGTGTCTGTTGGTATGAAAGTCTTTTTCTCCGGTGTGTGTGTGTGGGTTTTTATGTGTGTGTTGGTGTTGGTCTCTTTTACTCCTATGAGTGTGCGTATCGCTGTGAGAGTCTTTTTTACTCCTGTGTGTGTATACATGTGCATGTGTGTGAGTGTGCCTCTCCTCTCCTTCCCCCTCATAAACAGGCCGGCCCTACTCTCTTCTCCGAGAGAGTGTGGGGTCCAGCGTGGGAGGAGCAGTCTGTCTGGAGGAAGGTATCCCGCTGGGAATGAGTCCTGTCTCTCCATCAGCAAGGGCCGTCCATCAAGCACTTCTCACGCAATGTTTCCCTGGCAACCTGCTCACAGGGTGAACCCACAGAAGCTAACATAGTCTCCCGTTGGCCACTGAGAAAACACTTCACGGCACAGGCAAGACACCGATCCTGCAGCGCTGTTTTCATGTGAGCGTGCAAATTCTGACATTACCATGGTGGAACAATGCTTCAGATGTGTGCTCTCGCATGGCTTTTTTGTCTGGAATTTATGACAAATAAAGAATTTCACAGAGTTCAATAGTTCTATGGGGGTGGTACACACACACACACACACACACACACACACACACACACACACACACACACACACACACACACGAATAGTTTTAGAAAGCAGTTCACATCTGTGCACACTCGTGACTCGTGGATCAAAACATGGAATCAACACAACCTATTTCTTCAGCAGCATGCCAAAATGCGAGAATGTCTTAACGATATCTTTATTCAGAAATGCTGAGTGCAGTGTTTTATCAGTGTAGTTGCTATAATATGCACATGTAAGTATGCAACCATAAGGTTGCAGGTTCAACTCCCGTGCCATTTGCCCTTGAGAGAGGCGCTTTGGATGAGCTGCTTCAGTGAAATACCCTGCTGTGTAAATGGGCAAGGAGCAAAATGTGAGCTACACAGTCCACCGTGCATAAGGGCATCTGTTACATTATGAATGCTCAGACAGACTGCCTAGTCTTTAGTTTTTAATTTCAGTCTGTGTGTGTGTCTGTGTGTGTGTGTGAATGTGTGTGTGTGTGTGTGTGTGTGTGTGTGTGCGTGTGTGTGCGTGTGTGTGAGAATGTGTATGTCTGTGTGTGTATGTGTATTTTTTGGGGACACTTTTTTTCATGACACCGTCCTCTGAAGGAATGACAAAAATCTGCACATTGAAAGCAAAGTGGTGTCACTTTCATCTGCATGGAAATGCAATCCCACAATCCCCTCTCGCTGTGTCAGCCACAGTGTTTTCTCCACCTGCTGTGGTGAACCTGACCGGTGAGGATGCGGAGAGGTGCAGGGAAAACAGTAATCAAATGCAGCATGTAGAAATCTTCAGCAACAGCATCCCCTCATTCCACCTGCTCAGAAATTTCACAGCTGTCTTGGAACGGGGTTTTTGCTTCATTCAACAAAACACCAGTGTGACACAGTGGTAGGGAGCAGGGCTCGTAACTGAAAGGTTGCTGGTTTGATTCCCTGCTGGGGCACTGCTGCTGTACCCCTGGGCAAGGTAACTTAGCCCACAATTGCCTCAGTAAATATCCAGCTGTATAAATGGATAAAACTGTAACCTATGTAAGTCGCTCTAGATAAAAGTATCTGCTAAATGCCAGTGCCAGTAATGAATCCTGAGTGAGAATCCATCTAAACTAACGGCTGCTTCCCTGAGATGGCTCAGACCTGACATTCGGGCTCAGAACTGCGGTGTGGAGACCTGAAGGCTCAGGGGCCTATATGCTGTTGTATTCACTTCAACGGAAATGAAAAAGGAATCAAGTAAGAACAAGAATCGCCCCCAACCCCTGAGCCCCCATCCTGCCCCTTAGAACCCTTTCCCCAGGGAAAAGAGATTCCAGTCAACATGGGCCAGTTCTCCAGGTTAAGATGACTGTGAGTATCTTGGCCAAAGCTATGGCCTTCTTTTGGTGAAGAGCGATGTGGCGGTAAGTTGTGTATTGGAATCCTCAAACGTGTTCTCTAAGCTCTTTTCACAAATCAAAATTTGACATATTCTCAAAAACTAAGAGTCATAGTGAAAAATGTATTGCGAGTGGATCAATATGCACTTGACAATACACTGTGACAACTGTACTGTTTAGAAATCGAGTGAAATGCTAGAAAGCTGTAGCAAAACGGAAAAAAAATCCACAGACAATACTATCAAATCCTTTCAAAGGGTGATGACTCAGAAAGAGCAAACATTGATTTTAACTCAGTCTACTCCACTGTGGGGTGATATTTCACTAATCCATTCCCTAATTATTATCTTACGACAGTTTGGTTTTCCCCATGTACACACTGTGCAGACGATTTACATTAAGCTGGTAGGTAATATCAGTTCATAATTTTCATTGTGCGCAACAACATGTTTGTTAAACTGCACTGGAGGTGAAAGTATGATGTTGCTGAATGTGCCTCTCACATGTTGAAAGGTGGCTTGGTGTTATATATAACCCACAGCACCTCTGTTTTAACATAGCCAAGGAGTCACTGCCCTGCTTTTGACCTCTGCTCCACACCATGAAGAGTAGCAGAACAAAGAACAGAGCTGGACCTAAAAACCTTCACCATGACCTTCCCAGCATCCTCAGACCACTCACACAAGGTACAATTATCTTTTCAAACGTCTAAGAGCAAAAGAAGGTTAATGACAAGAACAGGCTGTTTCAGCCCGCTTAGGGTCATCACTCTGCCTGTAGTCTGGAGTCTATCTGTGTCTGTGGCCATTGCAAGTCCTGACAAACTAGACTATGCACTAATAAAACAATCAATTCATTACATTAAATTATATTCATTTATCAGATGCTCTTATCCAGAGCAACTTCCAGCACAAAAGAACAGATGTGTACAATTCAAACTTAAAGAAACACATGTAACTGTGGCGTGGTAGTGAAGGAACTGAGCTTGTCGCAGGAAAGTTAAAAGTTCTAACATGAATCTGTGTGCTGTTTTTTTTTTCTGCCATATGTCTTCTTCCAGGGAAAATCACAACAGCTCATAAAATATGTATTATCCATTATAGAGCAGGATAATTTACAGCAGTGATTCAGGGCCATGTCATTGCCCAAAGGTACAACAGCAGGATCCTCCCAGGATCTGACTGCACAACCTTCAAGGTGCCAAACTGCTACATCACACTGATTTGTACAAAGACCACAAACCAGGAATTGCTTCTGAATTGCTTTATTAAATACCCAGCTGTATGAAATGGATGCTATGTAAAATGTAAGGCATCCTGGATTGGAGCATATGGCAGGGAAATGATTAATACCAATAATTAGCGAGTCCGGATGAATGTTGAGATTTGAGTGAAAAATGGATAATAACTAAGAGGCATCTGCTGTCATCCCCCACTCAGAGATATATGAGCTTCTGAAACAGACAGGATGAATCTATAACAAGACTGCACATATATGAATGTTTAAAAGTGTCCGATTTCTCTCAGAGCACTTCCTGGACCTCACTATCTGACTATTCAAAATCTCATCACAGCACCCCCACCCCCCTTCCCCCTCCCTTTGGCAGAGGGGAAGAGAGGAGAACAGGCCTCTCAATCATCCTTCATCCTGTCCCTTGTCACCCCACAGCAGGGGTGCCAAATTCAATTCCCCGAGGGTCGTGTGTGCGCTGAATTTTTTTTTTTGTTCCCACCCTTTTACCCTTGTTTAATTGGTCCAATTAGTTAATGAGCTCTATAGACCTGCATCGATACATCTCCCAAAATGCATTGCAGGAAACTGGCCCTCCAGGAATAGAGGCTGATGTGCCTGCTGCCGAGCAACACAGGGCACAGTGAGAGACAAGGAAAAGGACAGCTCCTCGATGGCAGGAAGCAGGAAGACTGCATAAGCAAGGAGGAACAAAGCCTCTTTGCCCGTGACCTGGCCCACGATGCACTGGGCCTGAGGAATTGATTGGCTCCTCTGCAGATCGGTGGCTGTGATGCGCAGGGTCAAGCTGGGCTGACCTCTGCTTTGGTCGAGAGGAGTCGATACGGTAAAGCCTGGCTCCTCAGGAACTGGGAAGAGGGGGCAAAAGGCAGATAGTCAGGGACTGAGAGAAGAAAGAGGCTTTGTGTTTCACCTCTCTCTCTGCATTCCTTATCGGCGGAGTGAAAAACAGCGGTCACGCAGGAACGGCCAGCGTTGCTCACACACGCTTTCACTTCAACCTGGTTACCTCATATGCCCGTTGGAAACAAGCTACGAGCACAGCCAAGACACAAAGGCACGTACCCGCACTGCGTTTCCAAGAAACGCACACGTTTGAAAATGACGGGTGATTTTTTCCCTCAGATAAAGGCACCCACATACAGGAGTGGCACGCAGCAGGTGTGGTGTGCTAGAATGTGTGGTGTCACAAATGAGCCACCCTCATTACTCTACAGCATAGACAGAGCGATCAGCCGACTGGGCTTAATAGCCCTTCAGAGCACTGCATTCCCTCCCTCTATGAAAGCACAGAAAACGGGACACTAAATTCCATTGATGATTCAGCAAATCCCAGAAAACTCCGCATCTGTCCCTGGCAGAAAACGCTGTGTTTCTAAGCGAGGGCTCCGGGCGAAATCGCCTCTGATCCGAGAGCCGTCTCATCACTCTTCATCAGCTCCAGCCAAAGCCTCTCTGTCTGAGGGACACGAAGAAAAGCCAGCTGGGACCCAGCGTGTTAGGAGAACAAGCCAGGCATCCTTCCCATAGATACCTGTCCACTCACACTCAGTGAATCTGAATGACAGCCTCTTAAAAGCACAGGGACAGAGTGAGAGGGAGAGAGGGATTCTTCTCACTCTATCGGTATTCGCTAACTATTAATGACATTTAACAGCACATTATGTAAACAGAACCCCTTAGAAAACAAAATCATCTCAAGAGGACTATCCTGTTAAAATTCCAATGAACAAATGCATATGTACATACACAAATCCATACATAAATATAAAGAGAGGATTGCAGCCCTAAGCTTTGATCCCCCAAAACCTGTTTCTATTTTAATATGTAAAACTTGCAAGGATTTGGATGTTACTTCCATAATTTTGTTGAAAAAGGTTTTTTGCCCTGTTTTACACTGTGCAACCACAGTACACGACACGCACCCTCAACCGCAGTGTAAGAGCTTTAATCCACTAATATCTGACAGACTAAATCTAACAACATCAGACAAAACAGGCTTGCAGCGTTCAGCAGCACCCACTCTCTGCAGAATTAGTTTTCTTCATTACATATTCATATTAGACATTGCATTCATATTTATTAAAGTCATATTATTCTGCTCCAGTTTCCAAGACAAAACCGATCCACTGAGTGGAAGATCCGCAGTGTTTAGCGTTTAAGGAAAAATGTATATAAATGTGACGATATGTAACAATATTTATTGCATATTTATTGCATATATGCATAACAATACACTACATGTGACATGAGCATTCTGTAAATGACATATAAGGTGCAGAGCAGAGAGTCCCCTGGGGACTGATTTACTGAATATAATTTACTGAAATCTGAGTTTAATGTACTGAAACATGTCAGTGATCACACACTAACTACTGTGCTTCACAGAAACATGCTCGGACGTCCAAATTTTCCAGATAAATTATCACTGCTAAAGTTTGCTCCTACTCAGAAGTATGGATGTAGAAGGAACATTTAGTGACTGTGCAAGCAAAAGAGGGTTATTTGCCATTTCCTCATTCTGGATACATTGTTGATTACAATAACACAATTGTTGATTTATCTCTGCTGCTGTGATCTTTCATTACCTTGTAACTCATTTTGGATTCTGGAAGAATGTATGAGGCTGCAAAGTCTGAGGGTTACAGCGCCCCCTGCCATCTTAGGGTAAGAATAACGCTTAATAAAGTCTGAATGCAGCATTATCTGGAGATACAACAGCCATTAGCAGAGACGGTGGAGGAATGAAACTGTCAATCAAAGTCTAGGGGAGTGTGACAGCAGTGAATATGAGTGTCACATTAAGGCCACATCAAGCCATAAACCACTCAGACCCAAATTTAAAGTCACACTCCTCTCCTTTGTTCAGACAGACAGAAAGTTTGGGTAGGGCAAGGTATGAGGTCAAATGTCACTGGTGATAAGGGTTAAAAATGCAAAAAGGGTGATTTATCAGGTCTCTGTCATTTCTTAAAAGAAGCTCTGTAGTCCTTTTCCCCTCTGATCTACCAAACCTCCCCTTTCTCTAGGAAACACCATTTTCCCTGGCCTCCCGTTGGCCTAGAGCCCAGGCTATTGTGATCACAACCAGTGTGGTCTGAACGAGGACCAGACCAATGACCTTCACAACCACACTACACAACTTCTATATGCTATGTAATAGGCTCTTTCCGCAAAATATTCAGGTCCCTTGCATCACAAATCAACAAAACATAATCTCTTACCTTTACTCCCAAAACTGCTGGTACTGTCTGTATCAGATTCAGATTCTCCACTACATAACTTCACCTCTCTATGGACGGAATGTTTGGACTGTGTAGAAAATTCTTCATTATAGCAGTTAAATTTGAAAAGGTAGTAATTTAAATAAAATATGAACCTTCAAAAATACCACTCAAAATTTGTTGTCCATTTTTGTCCAAAAGTGTCCATTAATACTATTGCTATGGATCTCTTTTCTGTGCAGCCAGACTGCACACGTTAAAGGTCAGGTAGTGTGTGTCTTACACACTACTGAGAACACTGGATAAAGTAACAGGCCCCTGGGTTTGTTTGCAGTGGATTATGGGTAGTGAGAATGAGGTATAGGGGAGAAGCAGAACAGACACTGAAGGAGTGCTGTGAATGGAATTTCCCTTTAGCTAACCATTTTTCAAGCCTCTGACCCTTTCCAGAAAACTTCTAGATTATATTAAATGCACACATCAAAGGGACAACTATGCAGTGTAGACCAATTTACCCATCTTTCACTAATCTAGTTCACTATCCTTTCTATGGCATCTTTGAAATCTCTCCAGTGCAAGGATGTTTTCTTCTCCTTTTTTAAGGAATGGGGAGGTTGGAGGAATGCCCTGAGACCCAAAAAAACCTTAAAAGGCAAAGAAAACTAATAAGCCCTGACCTTCTCTAAATTCCAGGTCAAAGGTCTCAAGGTCACTCAGGTGAGCCTGCACATACCCACAGCTCATATTCAGAGCTTGTCATCATTGTATACAGGAAGAAAAATAAATAAAATTCTGCTCACATTACCGGAGAAAATATGCTAACATCGTCCTTGAGTTTTGGGTTCAGACTCCAAAGACTGATTCCCACCAATGGCCCCATAGAACAAAGATGGCTTTACATCATTATCAAAGATAATTCACGCTTGTCAGGCTGTGACAAGAACATGCTTTTATGGTCTTGTACAACCTTGGGGCACTCAAGACCGATTACAACACATGCCATGGTGACAAACCATAATTCATTCAGCCTTCTTATCCAAATCCTGTGAACTGTGCTTACAAGAATCACATCCAACCAGGACCATTTGATCCTTATAAGCAGTGGATATTTAAAAGCAGAGTCTCAAATCCAGGGGTAAATAGAAGTTTATGTTTTAAAGAATGCGTTGCTTAATTAACTGAGAAATGTCCTTTGCAATGTTCTACAAACAAGAAACAAAACGTTTTTATGCAATCCTCTACTAAATAAAATACAAATACCATGACTCATGTTATTTATTTGATTGTCAATGTGCAAATTGGCACTGGCACTGGCACTGTTCAAGGTATGCCATGGCCCTGCCAACATCCTTAGCTAAATTAAAACATAAAATCAGAGTTTGACTCATGTTAATATTCTTTGCATGTCTCTATGATAACTGCTGTTGTGGTGTGTTGCCAATTCTCATTTGTTTTCATGATGTGACACTTTCTTATTTCTTCATAGAATCTTACACAATGTAGGTTGTGGAATGCCAAATTCTCAGCTGCATTTCTGTCATTGATCTTAGGACTGCTTTAAGACTCAAACAGGCAGCGTTTTTCATCTGAAAAAAGCAACTTTCGTGTTCTTGCCAGGTCTCCTGGCATTCAGGCAAAGCATAGCCTTTTTTCTCAAAATATATTACGTGATAGGTGCTTTGGTAATTAGCACAAGATATAAGATGCACAATATTCAAATGTTAATGTTTTTTACTTCCGCTAACTACGCACTCAACTGGGAACGACTGCAATGAGCTGAGGACCATGTTACATGTTGTGAGTGAGCCCAAACTGATTTTCATCAGCGTTTTTAAACAGCTTCATTAGAGGAATGATTTTCTCCCCCGTGTTTTTGATAACTATGCAGTTAATTCTTACATCAGTGTTTTTTTCACAAGTGCAGTGTTCACAGTCTGTGATGCTCTGGCAGCATTTTTGGGCTCTCGGGGGGGATGCTTTGGGAGGAAAGGCAGGAAATACACAAGAGTTTCTCCCCTTTCCAACCAAAGGAGTAGTTCATCCAAAATTAATAGAGCGGGTCTCCCTACACCGCTAAATCCACTTCCATTTCCTTCCTGTTCCTCTTCGTAATGTTTGGAGGCACCGCCGCCTGTGTTTAACACCCCCGGTCTGAGCGTCGGAGGGCTGCTTTGACAGCAGTATGTAACAATATTGTCATCACAGTGAAAAATTACAAGGAAAAAAAAACATGTTTAAAAGTTAATCTTTGGCATGTTTTGAAGACATCTGCTCATCGTGCCAGTGTGAAGAATGGGCCCGTCCCATCTTTGGCACACTTCTGGTTTCTGCACTACCTGATCCCAAACCTGGACAAGATTGGAAATCCCTCACCACTGTGCTGCCAGTGTGAATGCAGAAACTATCAGAGCTCACGGGAGAGGGAGGAGGCCAGCACTGGACCCAGGCCCTGTGTAGTAATCCCTACTGTAATGCCAGTGTAATCTCCTGGCCCTGCTGTCAGAGCAGAGAATGACAGAGCACGAAAGAGGGCAAAAGAAAGCCAGAAACAGTGACTACTGTGCCTTGTTTTTACATAGACACATTAACACATACATAAAAACAGAAGTAAATATCTATTACACACAAAGACATGCAAACAACCGCACACACAAATACAAGCACATGCAAAAAATGCCAAACAAAACAAAAAAAAAAAACAATTTGACCTGCTTTATTTAACTAGAGGCCACAAGGCCAGAAAGACAAGCGTGTGACTGGAACATGAGGTTTGTGGGCATTCAGGTTTGTGTAGCAGCTCAGTTAAGATGCACAAGTGCTGTTGTTCTTTCAGTGTGTTTTCTTTCTGGAAAGAGGCTACAATCCTCCAATCACCACCACCACCCCCTACCCCCAAGAAGCCCCCCATCTCAGCTGGGACCATCTCTAGACGTGTCTGGGAAGTAAATTGTGACTGCGGGGCAGTGAGGTCCCGCTCTGTCACTCTGTCTGCCAGCGCTACGCAGAAACAATCTTATTAGCAGAGCTTTAATGTGCTCCCGAGACTCTCCCAACTCCAACCAGGTGGAATTTTAATTATGAGGCCGACATGAATATTTTATTCATTTAATTCTGCGACCTTACCCTCTCCTTTTTTTATCACTCCGTAGACCTGAAAGACTTTAACTGTCATCTGTAAGTGCTTAGCAACCCAGCAGTCCCCCACACACATAATACACACACACGCACTCACACCACTGCAAACAAAGCACAGTGAGAAATGAAATAAAAACACATGCAAGCCTGTCTCCCCCACCTCCTGGTGCTTAGAGATGTCTGAAAACACTGCCACGGTAACACCAGACATGACATGAAAACCTCAACTTTTCAGAGGCAAAGGTTCTGCAGGTTTTGCAGGTAAAGGTGTGAAATAGCACTTTATCTTATTAGCCATGACACCCAGATGGCAGTTTGGGCCTGAGATTTGCCCTGGCAGTCCAGTGAAAGAGCTCATTTTGACAGGTCACCATTTTTTTGTAACTCAAATAAATCAGCACAAAAGGAAACAACAAAATTGATTTAAAAAATACCAGATAACACTAAGGCATGCCTGGTCTTCCTGAACCTGGCTGAGGCTGCTAGTGGGGTTAATAGTAGGATTTGGTGCTGTTTAGACAGATTGCTGTGTGGTGGTTACTGTACAGAGCTTACATTCAGAGGTCAGCAGGGTGGTATCTACTTGGGGAATGGGAAACCTGCCACGGTACCTATTTCCTAGTATGGTGCAATGGTAAGGGGCAGGGCTTGTCACTTAAAGGTTGCCGGTTCATATCCCTGCAAAGGCACTGCTGTTGTAACCCTGGTCAAGGTGTTTAAGCCAGAACTGACTCAATAAATATCCAGGTGTATAAATGGATGCCATAAAAGAATTGTAATCTATGTAAATTGCTCTGGATAAGACTGTGTGCCAGGTAACTCAATGTAAATGTATCCTTCAGCATGGTGCTGAGCCTGACTGGCATCAGGAAATATCCAGCTGTTTAAGTGGATTGCAAACAACTGTAAACTGCACACTGTGTAAATCACCCTGAGTACAGTAAAAGAGGAAAAGCATTTGCTATGCCAATAAACTGCAATACAGGCAATCTGAGTTTTGAAATACCGGCAATGCTAAGCATAATTACTGGTCTATGGAATATAACAACAGCTTCCAGAGGTCTCTGAACAGGATGCTTGATTGTGTGCATTTCCTTCTGAGCTAGGTTCAGATAACACACACACACACACACACACACACACACACACACACACACACCTGCCTGCTGGACAAACCCCAGTGTCTTTTCCTCTTTTTGACGGTTCATGTTGCTCTACTAGCGAGTGATATATTGCCCTGCCTGTGGAGGTTTGGGCAGAAGTGGCACTCTCTTGGCAGTGTGTTTAACTGCTCTGTTTCATGCTGGGTGTCTGATTGATGCCCATCGACCCCAGCCTTGGCACTGAGTCACTGAGCTCGTTAGCCAAGGGAAGGTGAAGACGCTGATCAGGCTAAAGAAGAGAGGATGTTGAGAATAACAAAGGAGGACTGATGTGCGCTGATCTGAGATCAGTCTACTGGTGTTCGTAAAGACTGAGATCCGAACTGCTCATCTTAATAAAAGTGATTCCTGCCCTCCTTTTTTGCTTATCCAGTCAGATGTCCGAATGCAAATGTTTTCCCAAGAGGTTATGGAAAAAAATCATGCTCCTCCTAATTGGACATTTCTGTTGTCATGCTGCTGGCAATCTTTGGAGATCCATGGTGACTCCTACGGTACCAGGGTATTAATCTATCAGAGTTCATGGGCTGATGCATATTTCCGCAACTAAACTGTTTCCATTACGTGACTCTGGTATGAAAATCGCATCCATTATAGAATGTCACAGGTGAGTGTTAGTTTGGGAGCAGCAAGATTAGAGAGACATTTTCTCAGCTGCTGAAAAGATGCTCAGAGCGAGCTGATTCAAATGCAAACACTGTGAGTTTGGAATTAAAAATTAATACAGCTTTAAACGGAATAGCATGGTATCGAACAGGCGCAATTTAATTTATTTTCTTCTCAACGACAACAGAAATTGTTGTGAGGATTTCTAGAGCGAGCTGACGGGCAGGTTAATTCACAGATTAATTAAATTAATTGCAGAATTGCTAATGAGAGATATATTAAATATGTCTGAACCAATTAACAAGAAACTCTTTGCTTTGTGTCTTATTCTGTGGTGACATAAATATTACGGGCCATTACTTTGCTCCTCTCAGAAGCCACTTCTCTGAGGCATTCTTAATAACGCAGAGTATGACGCAGAGAAACACCAAAGTGCTATTGCATAAGAGTGTTGTACAGGAGGTAGGACGGAGCACTATCATAAATACAACACGCATGTGGCAGTAGTGGCTTCTTAAATTGAAATTTCAACACAAGGTCTTGAAAGGATGTTGATTTAGTGTTGCAATCACACTGTACTTGAACACTGTGGAAAAGGGAATGGGGGGGGGGGCTGAGAAACTTGTCCTGCTCTGATTCATGGAAGATCATATGACTTCCTTCAGTGAAATTTGCCATTTTGGTAGTTTTGCTGGCTTTAGACAAACTAGCCCTGTGCCAGAACAAACATTTGGAAGATTCATTTATTAATTCATCTTCTCGCAGGCACCATACATAAACTGCTTATTTACCTGTGTTAATACCTTCCACAGACACTGCGCTCTGGTTCCCCAGACCAGAAGGGATGCTACGAAACTTCAGTTAAGGAGACGAGCCACTACGGTTAGGCATGTTGTTTCTTTTAGGCTTACACCACATCATTAGTCTGGTGGTCATTCAAATGGAACAAAACGTAAGAGACGAATTAAAGCAACATTGGCTTTAAGGACAAAGCCCAATGCATTTAGAAACTCTCTTAGCACACCTCCTACTTTAGTAATAAATCAGTAATTTTAATCAGTAATGGTAGGGAATAAATTAAAAGGCAATATAAGTCACAAAAAGATCTAGTACATAAAATAATGTAACTCTATATATTGAGTGTAGCTTCATACTTTATTCAGCATACATGGGACCTTAAGCATACATGGCATTACTACTGTATTGAGGGGTTATAAATGTTCTTTTAGATAAGTGAAAAGGTGTGGCAGTGTGATACATTATTGATTTATGTGGACACTATGGATATATATAAATATATTTCATTTTTTGGCATGTTCATTTTCAGTTTTCTACATAACAGGTAAAAGTATATAACTCTATGTCAGCTGTTACAAACAAATGCATTTGTTTGTTAATGTTGTATAATGCAGTAATGCCATGCTAATGAAGGTGTTATCTGTAACTTACAAAGACCTTATGAGGCTATACTTAAAACAAAATGTGTTTCTTTCTAACAATGAAAAGAATGCCAGGTCATTTTTTAGGAAAAATGAAAAAAAAACAGGCATAGAAATGAGCCACAGTGTGACCTGATGGTAGTACACAGCGAACATCCTGAGACCATTTTTCAAGTGCGAATAATCAGGTCTTCCAGCTGAGTCCGTCCTGCCGCGCTAAGGTTTCATACATAAATACCAGGCAGGAATGTGGAACGGTAGGGTTTCAGCTCTTGTCCAGCTCTGGACAGAGGGGTGATTTTCCGCTCCAGTTCTGTTCTTCCAGGAGCGTTTGTGCTTTCCAAAGCGGTCGGGCCGAATTTAAAAACCATCCCCGACCACTTCGGTATGGATTCATTCTCTTGTATCTCTCTCTTTTTTTGACTCTGTGTCACATCGTGCCTTGCAGTTAATCGAGGAACAGCCCTAACGAGATCTGCGAATACAGGAAGCAATGTGCTGGCCCCAGGACTTATCAGTTCCAGCTTCAGTCTCAACGAGATGGATTACTAAAGTAAGAAATACTGGTACAAAACCAGATCAGCCCTATTGCTGATGAACAGAGAAATCAGGGAAAACAAAAGTGTGGGACTTCAAGTTTATGTGAATCTGGTTACTGGCTATTTGCACATTTTTCAA
>CM032877.1:41917632-41965132 GCA_019176425.1 Megalops atlanticus
ACTCCAGCTACTGCACTCTGCCAACTGCAAACGCACTGCTGTTTAAACAGGGGACAGTGGAGCAGCGGAGCCCCGCCCCGGACGCTGTGCTTCAACACTTCCCCTCAGACAGAGCCATACAGAGTGTCTCTCCGCGTCTGGAGGCTTCTGTACGCCTGCCATCTCACTGCTCAGACCCACCAGGGATGCAGCGTAACACTCATAAGGCTGAAGGACCCACCCAAAGCCTGTCTGCATGCTCAGACTGCTCCCTCCCACTGCGCTGTACCTCTGGGTCCAGAGAGGCCCTTTCACAGAAGCTGGGTGTGCCTGTGACCTAATTTGTGCTGGTCTGCAGGCGGGTGGAGCTTAAGTTCAGTTGGCTTTAGGACGCGTAACCGCCCCCTCGTACTAAAGCACTTTGAGATTCTTGAAATTAATGAACGGTGCTATGTATTTACTTTACATTTACACACCTGTGTAAATTGTACATGGGGTAGAGCATAGTAGAGGACAGCAGAATCATTGGCAACCTTCCAATGCAGGCTGACCCACCTCGTCAGACTGCATCTGGGTTCCACTTCAATCCCCACCCCCTAACACCTGCTATTTGCATTACTTGTATTATTTGATGCTTATTTACTTGTAGTATTGCATTGCGTTATGGATGCTGTGATCTAGTGACTGTGTGATGCATGGTAGTGTATGCACTTGACTTCCCTTTGTTTTCTAGGCTGTCTAGTTTCAGATTATCACAAGTCACCTCGAGGTGCTTGAATGGTGTTGTGCTTACGCTCACTGGGCTGGGAATGTTATTAACCTGGTCTGACACTGTTGCTCATTCAACTTGAATGGATACACTTCTGTTCTCTTGTGCTGTAGTAGTGGTAGTAGCAGTAATAGTCGTAGCAGTAACAGTAGTAGCCACCAATTAATGTGCCCACCGTAGGATTATGTATGTAAAGGGGTATAATAGCAGTAGTTTCAGTAACAGTGGGCAGCAGTGTAGTGTAGTGGTAAGGAGCATGGCTTGTAACCAAAAGGCTGCTGGTTTGATTCTCTACTGGGGCACTGCAATTGTGCCCTTGGGCAAGGCACAATTGTCTCAGTAAATATTCAGCTGTATAAATGGATAACATCTAAGCATTGCAGCCTATGTAATTCACTCTGGATACAAGCGTTTCTTAAATGACAATAAAGTCAAGTAAGTAAAAGTAACAGTGGCAATAGCTGTAGTATTAGCATTAACAGTGCCATTATCAGTAGCAGTAATAGTATGAATGGTAGAAGTGGTTAGTTAGTACACTGCACTGAAAGATTTGCAGTAGTGGCTCTGACCTCGGGGGTGCATGTCGGGGGCTTGATTGACAGGTGGCCTCTTGACGGCGGAGGAGCGGTACACGATGTGGGGTCGGCCCCCCTCTCCCTCCTTCTCCCCAGTCACATGACCTCCTCGCTCCAGCGGCTCGATGAAAAATTCCTCCTGCTCTGTCCGTATCACCCCTGCCTGAGAGAAGGTGGGGGGGAGGTAGAGAGAGACATAGAGAAAGTAAGGCCATGTTTTTCCACATGACTGGCCACACTGAAGTATACCTGAGCCATTTATAGTCAGCCAGGTTTCCTTCACAGTGTCTGTATCGTCATCTTTGTACCTGTTTCAAACTCCTAAAATGTCTGAAAGTAAACTTCTCCTCCACCATCAGAAAACAAATAAAAATGACACTTGTTGTGAGGATGAGAGTGCAAATCTCAAGTCCCTGATGATGGACAGAAATGAACGACAGATTACATAATATGACATATGCACAAAGAATAATAACCGAGGTATGAAAAACAGTCGCGACAGCGTCGGGTAAAGCTGGTGGTGCTGCAGGAGTGACGCAGTTTGGGAGGTCAGGGCTAACCCCTTCCCCCAGCTCCCTGCAGGGGGAAGTCCGAGGAAGTCCCCCAGGCGGTTTCCACCCCAGTGCTCGCCCCGTGTCTCCCCTGCTCACCTCGCCGGAGAGCGACGGGGCAGAAACGCCTGCCCTTAAGCCTGGGTTCCCACCACGGCCTCCGTGAGCACGGTGGAAAGCCGCGGCCGGGGCACGGGAAATCACTCTGCCCACGCCCTAACACGCCCTGAGTCCTTCCCCCGCAGGGACATTCCTGTCCTCAGGTCCATTAGAGGAAGTGCCATTGTTTGTCTGTTTGAGGCTCTCTGACAGGAGCGTACCAGGTAAAGCACTCTGGTCAAGGGTACGGCAGCAGCCGCCGTCCTGTCCAACGCCTGCGCCGGACTGCCTCAGCCAATCCCCCTCTGCCTGGCCTTTGCTACGGGGAGAGAAACTACCCCCCTCCAGTCCTCCATATGCTCTCAGTGCGGCTCCTTCCAGTATCTTCCACCACTCTGTATAGTCCCACTTCCTGTTTTTATATTAACCTCAATTTTTTTCTTGCGCAATGATAACTAGCATACACATTAGCATATCCATCTCCTCATTACCCACAACCCCCTTCTCCCCTCAGACTAAAGGAAGGGAGGTGGGAAGCCGGACATCACTGCAAGGCTTTGGCTTTTTGAAGACGTCTCTAAATTAAGCGTAGACATTCCCAGCTCTTTCTCCTGGTTGCACAGGAAAGGAGGAGTTAAAAATGCGTGAAAAACTCAGATTATTGAGCCTGAATCGTGACATCACGATCCAGACGCTTCAGCAGACAGTGAAATATGCCAGCCACTGATCGTGTGCCTTGAACCGGGGACCAGGGAATTGATGGAAAGCACAAATGGTCACAGACACACTGCGTTTTTTTAACAGTTTTAAAAATCTCTAACAGAATACAATGAATTCTACAAGAGAGTTACGTAATACAATTATGCTGTCACGTATTTGCTTTACCATGGAGCAGAAATCGATAAACATTCCTGAAATGTTTCAGCGTGTGTCGTTTCACCTGTAGCGGGTGAGAGTGATCAAAGCAGGCGTCTGGCATAAGAGAGCCAATCCCACCTGCGTCTGACAACGCCGAGATTATCTGACTTCAACTCTCAGAGACGCGTTACCAAAAGCCGGGGAACTCTTCAGATGGGAAGCGTTCGCCTTTAATGAACGGGTAAATAAACCACATGAATAAACAAACAAACAAACGAGAGAATAAGGGCTTCTGTAAGACGCCAAAAGCAGACTGTTTTTGGGGAGGTGGGGAGGGAGAGGAAACACCGCAGTCTGCAGGATGAAAGACGGTTCTGTGTCCCCCCAGAGCAAACCAGTTCCGATCGAATAGAGAGGCCATTTCCCCCATCTCCATGATTGCCTGACCCCCGTTTGACCCCGAGCCCTTTTGACCTTTCTGTCCTAGACACTCAGACACTCTTTAATTTTTTTTGCTTTTTTTAAGTCCAATTGAGAGATTGCTGTGGGGGAGAGCAGATGTCACAGTTATTTACTCCCTCTGCGCTCTCGGCTCAATCGTTTATTCAAAGACGATGGGAAGTGACCGTGAGCTGTGAGCCATCCCACAAAATCAACTGAAGCAGCCGTTAAATAGCGGGGCTCACGCAAACACGCCAGCACACGGTTGGCCTCGTGTTTCATGATTACGCGGTTAAACAGGCGGACACTCAGGCTAAACTCAGAGAGGCGTCCGCCGCGCCCTGCCCCGATTTCACGATCGCTGCGCTGCCATCAGACGCGGAGCGTGAACAGGGCGAAGTCTGACGTGAACAATCCTGATTGCAAAGATTACAGCAGAAAAAGCTGATTCACTGCTTTCTGGGGTGTTGATTCTGTTCTCCTGGTGCAGACTGAAAGCAGATTTTATAAAAAGATGTGTCAGTCCAGCCTGCCCTGGTGTGCCTCTGCCTGTAACAGAATGGCAATAGAAAGGCAATTCATCCCCAAGAATCTCTGATACCGGCTCTCCAGAGATGGGTGCTTAGAGAATACTGTTTTGCTCCTCTCTCAAGGGTATAAGAGTGCTGTTTATCAGGGTACAGCACTGCCCTCCCCCGCCCCCTCAAGTAAATGAAAACACACTCAGGTAACCCCAGAGACGCAGAGGAGGGTGTGACTTCCACACAGGTACCCAATCAACGGAATGCATGTACAAGAGGGCAGTTACAAATGGTAAGAGTGACAGAACCAAAGAGTATACATACATACATTTATTAGACACTGCTGATCTTGACCCACAGTTTTATGCTTTAGCTATATACCCCAGGCTTTTTACTTTTTTTTTTCACCATTTCATCTCCCTGAAAGAGTGAACTATGCAGTAGCCCATCTAACCATATTGTCCTGGTGCCATCTCCAACCACCCCCACCATGTTTAAACAGCTATCCCTTCCTAACTTTCCTGTTCAAGGAAAAAAAGATGAAAATACATAAATAAATAAGTAATAAGTTAGTCCATGAGAAGACTTTCCATTCCTTCTCTTCTCAGCTCTTTCCTCACACATGGGTTTGTTTGAGTATTTGTCTTTGCACTTCTTCCTTTCAGTTTATTTTTTCCCTATTTTTATTAGCTGGGTGAGGACAGCGACCTCTCTGCACATCACAGAGAGAGAGAGAGAGAGAGAGAGAGAGAGAGAGAGAGAGAGAGAGAGAGAGAGATGGCGTCTCTGTGCTCATCACATCTGGTCAGGCATGTGGATCCGCTGGCGGCTCTCCACGGCCTTCCAGATGGTTCTAGCCCAGAGGCTGCAGCTGCGCACAGGAGTTGAACCCGGAGCCAGAGATGGGGAATAAAAAACTCACTACAGTGTTCTAGAATGTTCTGAGAACATTCTGAGTCTTATCATTTAGAGGTTTTTACATTGTTGAAAGTAAAAGCTTATCTCTCCCATGTGGCGCTATTTTGATTGAGATATGTGGTGCCTGTGGAGGAAAATCGTGAGGAGAGTCCTCAGCTGAGTACAGGTAAAATGACCCATATAGTCCATCCACAGACACTCTATAGATTGACCAGACAGACAGTTGAGTGCACTTCACATCAAAAGTGCTGTTTGTCAGAGGACAGAGGAAATGCAGGAGCTGAGTATGTGGCCATTATATAAAATATCTGTGGTCCATCATCACAGACTGACATAGGTGCTTATGACTCCACCCACATGTTGGACTGGATTAAGTCCCACTCTCTTCCTCACATTCCCCTAAAGGAAAGATTTCCCCTAAGCACTGATCCCAGAACAGTCCCAGAATGTCACACCATTCGATGTTACCAAGTGAAAGCATGCTGTATCGACATATTGAATATGACATAATTAAGAGTTAGTCCAATCTTAAAATCCTCCAAGATGTTAGAAAATGTGTGGAGGGACTAGTGAATTAGTTATTTCTCCTGAGTTACTAGTACTTTACAAGACAGCAAGGCTACGGTATCAGTCAAAATTTGTTTCTTAGACAAATATGAACAGTGAAATTAATGCGTATGTATGAATTTCTTTCTTTTATGCTACCATATCATAGGCCATCATGGCAAGGATCTCCAGCCGGACCAAAATAGTAGTTGGACAGTAGTAGTACAGTAGTAGTACCGTAGTGGGACCTTTCATGTAGTACAGCATTGTGGGAATTTTTTTTAAAAATCCAAATTCACAGTAACTCAAGGAATAACAATCCCAATGAAAAGAGAAGGAAAAAAGAAATTTGCATACTCTGATAGTGGAAATCAGACGAAGAAAGTCATAGCTTCTTTGCATATTTTTTATTATTTATCTTAGTCACACTTTCAGACCTTAATGTAAAACTGAGAGCAAAAGAAGCAGTAGTGTAAAAATCCTTTCTGTCTCCACATCTTCCCTGCACACACCTCTGTTCAGCGCTCTCTGCATCCCGAAGTGCTGTGATCTGTGCATGAGACGTGCTTCTGCCGTTTGAGTACAAGCACCGTTTTATATTAATTTCCCCTCGATTCAACAACCCGTCAAGATGCAGGGTGAAAGAAAAGAGAGAAGAAGAAGGCAAAGTAACTTCAAAAAACCTTTGAATTTTAAAGATTTCATCCTGGACTGTTTTTTTTTTTCCCTTTCTTGCTTTTTCTGCGAGGTTTGAAAGGAGGGATCAAAAGACAAAAATTATCTGAATAAAACAGTTGATTAACAGGGGCAGTAAGAGAATACAAATTATGTCTGAAAACAAAAACAAAGATATACAACAGAATATCCCCCTCCATATCTGTACACAGATTTATAATCTTGATACAAAAAGCACCACGTGATTTTGTCAGAGGAAGGAAAACCGTATTCATATAAAATCAACAGAGGATCAGAGAAGATGCCTCCCCCTATCTTCCTTCCTTTTCCTATCCTTTTCCAAAAGCCATTTTTTCTGAAAGCAGACCAGCTTCCATTCAGAAGGTTGCATGTTCAAGTTCGAGGTTGGAGCACTGCTGTTCTAACACTGAGTGAGGCGCTTAGCCTGAAACGCATCTGTAAATATCAAGCTGTATGAATCGAAAGCAAAAGGTAAATGTGGCTGTGAGCCACCTTGGATAAGCAGGCTTGCCAAGCAAAAATATTGTGAAAATATTAATGAATTGGTTCATTACTCACTCACTTTCATGCAAGGAGGTAGCTTCTCGCACACTAGGGGAGACATTCCAAGCAGGGTCAAGGATGGGGTCTCTAATAAACTCTAATAAATCTCAGAGAAGGTGGACTGTAGAGGATGCTTTTCACATCAGTACAGGTTGGGAAGGGAGGGGCTTTTGTCAGCAGCAGTTTTGGGTGACATTTTCAACAGCAGTTTTGGGGGCTGTCGGAGCAGAAGTTTTTTTTTGGGGGGGCTTTTTCAGCAGCAGACCTCTAGAGGTTTTCCTCCTGTTAGGCCTCTTCTGAAAGCCCTCCAAATCCACTGATCTGAGATCAGACTGCGTCTGCCAAGAGTAGCACAGAGTTGCTCTCTCCGGGCAAATTCCCTGCCAACTGCGGTCTGTCTTCCTGCCAGAGCCAAAACACATGAAACATATTTCAGGGATAGAAGTTCCATAACAAAGGAAGCTCTTCCAAAAAGAGGCCACAGACTGGCCCCAGTGTGTGTTATCATCCCCTACCCCCCACCTCGTCAGCTATGAAGGACAACTCCCAGCCAGTACAAAGCACGTGATCTCACCAGGTGAGCGGGGTTTACCTGACCAGGTAATGAGTGCCACTTTCATAGTGTCTTGTACTGATTTCATATTATTATCTATGTACTGATCTCACCCCTCTTTTCAGGGAAATGAGAAGGGTGTGGGGCTGTAGGGAGTGAGAGTCGCCAGGTGCGGAAGTGTTTATTGGACTTCACAGCGTGAGAGTTAATCTGACCAGGTGTGACCTCACTAGCTGAGGGAGGGTGTATTCAGGTGCACAGAACCTCTGGGGTCAATATCACCAAACACAAAATCACAAAGGATGTCAGACATGTCCAGTATTTGAGGAGGACGTTTTAGCACAATGAATTCAATGTGGATTCTAGAGTAGAATGTTAAGACACTAACACACCGTTGATGGTGGAGAATTCACTGGAGTGAGCATGCCGGCTTTAACCTTCCTGGAGAGTGTGCATCGAAAACCATGCTCTGATGTAACCTGAATAAACTGCAATTGAGGAACCAAAACTTAAGAGTTCCCAGAAGTGCTCCGCTTGCCAAGAGCAAAATGGGAAAGAGATGCAAGATCCGGTTCCGTTCCAGACTCAGCCTGGCCGCCGTCTGAGCCAGAGGGTCCTGCTGTATGCAGGCCAGACTCAGGCTGCAGTAGCACATATTGCAAACCACACATCCCCTGGAAACTGCTGCTCTGGTGGACTCTGATGAGGGAGGGGCACCAACCCCAGTGAATAGGCTCCGTTACACCCTCTCTATTAAAGGGATCCATTATACCCTCTCTATCAAAGGGATTCATTACATACTCTCTCTTCATGGTATCCTTTACATCCTCTCTCTTAAAGTGATCCACTACACCCTCACTATTAACAGGATCCATTATACCCTCTCTTAATGGAATCCATTACCTCCTCTCTTTTAAAGGGATCTGTCACACCCTCTCTGTTAAAGGGATCCATTGCACCACATTTCTTAATGGTAGTGGAATCCATTACAGCCTCACTCTTAAAGGGATTCATTATACCCGCTTTTTTAACAGAACCAATAACACCCTCTCTTAGAGGGATCTATTACTCACGCTCTCTCAACTGGATCTATTACATTCACTCTCAATAATGGGATCCACTTCACCCCCTTTCACCCCACTGTTCCACTCAGCACAGCCAGCCTGGACAAGCTGTTGGAATAGGTATGCACAGATGTGGGTGTTAGTATACTGTATAGATAGACAGATACATAGATATTTAGATAGATAGATAGATAGATAGATAGATAGATAGATAGATAGATACATAGATAGATAGATAGATAGATAGATAGATAGATAGATAGATAGATAGATAGATAGATAGAGACCTTTCTGTGGCAGGGATAGGACGTTCTGCACAGCTCTAAATTGTGCAGTGGTATAGCTGTTATGGGTGCCTTATACATAAAGTTGTAATTCATATCAAACAATTGAAATTAACTTAACTGAATGGATCAGAGCAAAACTGAACTGATAACATGATGTGCTCCATATCACGACAGATAGATTCATGCAATGACAAAAAAGAAAGGGAGAGAAAAACAATGACAGAAACAAAGCAGAGACAGGCTCAGTGACCACATCCTAGTAACTGGAAAAGACAGACATAAGAAAACACAGCTCAGCAAAAGACAACCATATATGAGGTCAGTGTGAGGCAGGAGAGTTAGAGACAGAGATGCACTTAGCCCTATTGTGGAAAATATTCAAACACAAGGGATTCATATACAATTTTTCTGTAATTTCCATCTAATGCCAAACAATCAAAGAATGTAAATCATGCTAGGGGATAAACCAACAGCATTTTTAAATGATCGCTTTGCTTTGACAAGTAAACAATAAAATTTTCAATAAAACCACCATTGAACTGAACTAAACTAAATTTAAATGAATGGAATAGACCATACCTGAACTGATCAGAACAGAAATGGACCAACAAATTGAACTGAAACGAGATATTTAATTACCTTTTCACATCACGAAGGAAATACAGGCAGTCAGAGAGAGAGACAGAGAGAGAGACAGAGAGGGTGACAGAGAGAGAGAGAGAGAGAGAGAGAGAGAGAGGGGCAGAAGGAGAGAGGGAGAAAGAGAGGGGGTGACATACACAAAGAAAGAGAGAAAGAGAAAGAGAGACAGAGAGAGGGACAAAAGGAGGCCGAGACAGAGTTGCCTTGATGTGGTAAAACAAACAGAAAGGTGCTAACAGGTAAACCAGAGTAAAACCCAGAGTAAAGAGCACTTGCAGCATCTTCAAGAAAGTAATTTTTTTTCCTTTTTACTTAAATTATGGGAGTGAGTACAAGCGAAAGAATCAGGGAGAGAGTGAGATGTCATTATTTATGTAGTCCTGAGTGAAGATTTATTCCTGGAAGAAAAAAAAGAGCAAGCATCTGTTGCGCTCCATCAGAGATGGAGTAATTTGTTAGGAAGGGACTGAGCAGGGGACTGTGGGTGTGATGATGGGTTTCTAGGAAATCAAACTCCCTCATCTGCCTGTAAAGACTGATAAACCCACGTTCATCTTTCAGCTCACACTTACCGCTGCGTATTTCACAGACATTTCAGTGACTTAGCTTTCACTGGCTCAGCTCCAGAGAGCTTTTATTTTCAAGAGTTTGTCATTCAAACATTCTCCTGAAAATGGGTTCACCAAGGACTCTTAAAAGTTATAGCATTTCTGATGTAGCATTTACAGCTTTTATGAAGGGTACTTTAGTCTCACTTTCTGAACACTTACATTAATTCAGTTAACAGTGTTAAAAAAGCTAATAGAGGAAAAGGATTGTAGAAATGGCATGGAGATATAAAACAGAATTTTTACTTTTAATGATGTGACATGGGATTTATTTTACACACACACACACACACACACACACACACACACACACACACACACACACACACACACACACACACACACACACAGACATTCACACACATGCTCACATCAATATGAAACTCACCACTGGGCACACAGAACTACAACAGAAAACCCTTCTAAATAGAAGACAACTGCGCTGGCTTCAGCCTCTTTATAAAGTGTGATCTGTTTAGCCGTAAAGGTTCTGTTAACTGAGTATGATAGGTGCATTTCTCTAAGGACTTCATGTAATGGCCATTTTCAAAGGTCAGACAGGAAAATTGGAAACAAGGCTTTTTGTTGTTGGGCACCAAGTGATTGCAATGTTTTGCCAGCCCATCTGAAAGCCATCCGAAATTTTCCTTAGTTTCCTTGGTTTCGTTTTGAGAGACACAGTGCTCTTACAATTAAATGTCATAATTGGTGATTGTAATTGTTGTAGACGCTGTTATGTTTGTGGGTTTGCTGTTGGCTGATTTGTTTGTCTGTAATACCTTTCCAACCCAGAGGACCTCCTTGAAAATCATATGTAACATCTTAAGAGGTCTCATCCAAGAAACCAAAGTTTCCGAATAAATAAAACAAAACACATTTGTATAAAGGGCCAAAGATATTTCCCTCACGAGGAATGATAAAGTAATTTTGTGTTGTATTAGTCTCTCTCTATTTCAATCTCTTTAGTTGAAACATCTCTAACTGAAACATCAGTCCCAGTGCAAATTTTGTCCAGACATGACATTTCATAAACTAAGACTAAGTGTCCCTAACACTTTTTCTCAGATCAGTGGATTTGGAGGGCTTTCAGAAGAGGCCTAACAGGAGGAAAACCTCTAGAGGTCTGCTGCTGAAAAGCCCCAAAAAAAAAAACTTCTGCTCCGACAGCCCCCCCCCCAGCCACTGAGTACATGCTAGTAAAATCTCCAAGGAACCCACACCAATGCTAAAAACATCATCAGCTCCAGGTCTACACCACACCAAGGAATTTGTTTTTCTTGGAACTGCACCCTGGCGAATCAAGGCATCACTACCTGCCATCCACTCATCAGGGCATACAAAGAGCTGGCTGCTTTTAACGCCACAGTTTTACTGCGAGTGAGGTGCCTGCCAGATCTAATGCCATCTCCTAGTGTGGAGGAACGCGGTTTTGTTTTAATCAGTCAGGCCTGCTGTAATGCTCACTCGCTCTCCCTGCCCTCTGCGGCTCTGTGTGTAAAACAAACTATACTTGTTAAAATCATCATCTCAGTCTCTGGGCCAGCATCGGCGAACACTGACAGGCGTAAACAAGTGGATATTTCGGCCACTTGCCCAGGAATCTTCCCTTAGAGGGGAACCAAGAACGGAACACGCTCTTGATTTGGACCAGGTGGACTGAAGGAAAACAAAGAGTTCCTCAATCCCAGTCCTAAGCCTTGTTGCTGAGATAAACAGGCAAGGTCTGCGCAGTGTTTGTGTCTACTACAGCAGTCTGCGTGTTGCCTTGGTCGGGGTCATCGTTACCCACCTACGCCTGAGGTACAGTACACAAAGCCCCCTCCATTCAATCAGTGTTCGTCCTTAACTTTGACTTTCAAATAAATGCAAGTTTTCCCTTTTTTTCCTTTTTCTTCTTTCTTCACAAACACAGTGCAAGCTCAGCAATCTCCAAAATTAATGAAAAAAAATGCTTGTATTGAAAAAAGCAGCACTTGCATTTATTTGTAAGTCAAAGTTAAGGACAAATGCTGATTGAATTGAGAGAGGAGGGCAATGTTTTCCCCCCTGTGCAGGTACGCTTTAATCCGTGCTCTGCCTGCTCTAGACAGAACCCTGTATCCTCATTAAAAATTCCAACGCTGTTCATCAACCTAGACAGTGGTTACAAAATTAGATCTGAAACCAGAAGGCCACAGGTTCAAGTCTTAAGAGGGGCACTGCTGTTGCATCCTTGAGCACAGCACTTAACTTGATCTGCTTGGGTAAACGGTTATGTCTGTATAACTGAATAAAACATACATTATTTTGCTAAGCTAACAGTGTCTGCTAAGCATATAATGAGAGAGTAATACCATCAAGCAGTCGTACACTACGTCAAATATATGACCATGTGGTTAGAAACCGTTTCCCTAAGAGTGACTCTTCGTTAGGACAGCAGATCATCCAATACCAGGCTTTCTGTATGTAGAGAACACACCAGGAGGATTAGCAGAGCCAGGCTGCCTTGCATTCATGGCCAGACTCACATCAAGTACAATATGAAATATGAAGGAGATAAGGTAAGACCACCAGGAAGATAATTAGTCAATGACATAATATGGCGGGGCCGAAATATTTTTACCAGCCTTCAGGGACGAGAATCATTCATTCTTTTATTACCAGCCCTGGGTGACGGAGGAGAGACGATTCCACCTCTGACCCACTTTCTCTCCTTGAGAGAGATGCAGACAGCTGCAGGGCTGGGCAGTCGGGGTGTGGAACCACTGCGTTTCCCCGGCCGAGCCGAGGCCACGCCACACCGCACCACGCTGTTCAACACTGCACAGCACCAAGGCACGATCACGCCAGGGCCAGCAACCCTGTGCCAAGGACTCCCATAGTGCTTCACTGTCAGTCAAAACCAGAGATGTCATTGGCTCCCACATTCACAACAGATTATTACGTAATGTTGCCTAAGCCATTGCTCCTCTCCCATCCCCCAAACACACATGCAGAGAAATGCTGGCAGGAAAGATGACCAAAGATATTTGGTCTATTTGACCATTTCTTAATCTGGTTGTGTTTTGGTCTCTTTATCAGTTTAGTTTAGTTTTACTTGATGATTTATATATATATTAGAAGTATAAGAAGTATAAAACATGCATATATTAAAAACCATCAAAGATAACACAATAAAGCCCTAAGGCTTACTTCCAGTGTGGTCCTTGATGTCAAGGATGAAAAAAGAGGTAGGCAAAAAAAGATATGTAAGACTCTGGCATCCAGTGTTACGGTGTAATACTTTAGCCTGGTTATCCTTAAGAATTTCATACACCATTTATATTCCCACCCATCCATTCTCTTCTCTGTCACCAGACAGAATGAAAGACAGAGAAAGAAGATGCCAGCAAATGATATTTTCATCTTACTATTTCTTCAACTATAGCATAAATGATAATGAGGACCTTTGTTTAAAATTAAAATAGTACAATTCAGTCAGGATACTGTTTTGGATTAAAAGGTCCAAGTTGATGTTAGAGTATTTGGTTGTGCCAAACTGGGTCACACACAGGGGGATCTCCATGTTCAAGACAACACAAAACACGTACACCTGTGTCAGGTGATGGCACCTGAGAGAGGGGGGGTCTAGCAGCTAGGGTGGATGGGCCGCGGGGGGGGGGGGTTGACAGTCATGAATGTGACAGAACACCAAATGATTTTAAGATGGGACTAAATCCAACCAGTAGGTGCATTCATGTGCTGGCAGCAGTGGTGCATTGTGGCAACTGAGTTTTGCTATACTACTGAGAAGAAATAAGGAAAAACCTTCAGGATGAGCCAGCGTACTGGTTTTCCATTACATTCATTGTATTTTGTTCAACACACTTCACTTCAGATTTAGGTGTGTGCATGCTATGAACAAGGCAAAAGTGTTTTCGGCATTTACGTATTGTACAACAGCTGTACTGGATCGTCTCTGAGTCTAAGCTTGGTCTACTCTCAACATGCCTCAATATCCCATTATAAGCCAGGCTAAGAGAGCACCCCCTACTAGTGAAAGCACAAAGCAACAAACAGCACCATGAGTAGGTTTGGCTCAAGTTTGAGTCAAAACTGCTGATTAGGTTAAAACAAACTCCACAGCAAAGTAAAATACATATAAAACAAACCTTACATAATCTGCTGCCAAATGTATTTTTCACTCATGTGGGGACTATTCTCTCAGGGTCTCTCTCTCACTTTTTCTCCTTCTTTTCTTTCTCTCTCTCTCCCCCCAAGGCTAGAAGCCAAGTATTCCCAGAAGTAGGCTGACAGATGCATCTAAATATTTAACCGCTGGACAGCCACAACAGCGTAGCAAGTCTGAGGCAAAGACAGGAAATGGAGAAACAACCTGCACACTCAGTCTTACATGCCCACACACACACAGGAACACACACATAGAGAGCCACACAGACATGTGCACACAGACACACACACACTCAAACACACACGCACACAGACACACACGCAAACACACGCACACACACAGACACACACAGACACACACGCACACGGCATGCACACAGACACAGACACACACTCGTGGGCACATGAGCACACAAATACACACCCAGACACATACACACACACACATTAACATTCATTTGCATGCTGTCCAGACATGGTTATTTCAACCCATTTTCTGCCACACAACCATACTACATTACAGACCATACCTCTATCACAACAGACAGCATAGAGAAATGGGTCTGAAAGAGGAAGACAGAGTTAAAATATGTAATTATTTGTTGATCATTTTTACTTCATCACCTTCACTTTGACAGCTCTGTCTGGTGTCCTGTGCATAAAGCACCTAAAAACCAAACACAAACATTACAAACATGTATTTTCATGGAATGCCTCATAAAACATACACAGCTGACATGACTGTATCATCTGCACTATGCATGGAAAGCAAGTCAAAAGCAAACCCAGCTGAACTGTGTAATAAAGGCTGCCATTTTTTGAGAAACACAGTACAAGCGATTGCCAATCCTCCAATATGGTTTGCGCACCAATGGATGGGCGTTTCCATTGAAATTTTAATGTGCAAAAAACAAGCCTTCAAACACTTTTTGTCACTTCCACACTCAGCAATCAATGCCATTACTGCCAGTGTTCAGTGGAGGTCTAATGGGTTATTTAATCTCCTTTTAAGACATTTGGCTAGAGCTCTGGTCACCACCTCAAAGACCAGCCACATCTGAAAATCTCCCCTGGTATTTTGTGCTTTTTTGAAGCTACAGATTTAATGAGCATGAAAAATATATTTCACCCTTTTGGCCAACTTGTGGGTTATGCGCTTTCTGAGAAACATTAATTTTCATCATATCCATTTGATTGGTTTTCTACAAATAAACACTGAAACTCACAACATCTTGATTCCACTAAAACACACATGAAGAGCAACAGCAACACCACCAACAGTATCAACACCATGACCATCAACAACAACAAAACTATCCATACCAACAGCACCAACAGTATCCATACCAACAGCACCAACAGTATCCATACTTACACCACCTACAACACTATCCACACCAACAGCACCTACAACAACATCCATACCAACATCACCAACAACACTATCCATACAAACAACACCAAAAACATCAATGCTATCCACACCAACAACACAAAGAAATAACATTATCCACACTGACAGCACCACCAACTAATATCAATATCCATAACAGCCAACCACCAAGCAATACCAGTATCCACACCAACAATTACCACCAACACCACTTCTAACAATAACAACAGTATCAACAACATCAGAGGAAAAGCAGCCAGTGTCACAGCAGCTCATACCTCAAAAAGCAGCCGGCACCTCTCCCTTCACAGCTGCTAACCTCTCTGTCTGACCAGACCCAGACAGGTAGTCCTCACACGACCTGGCTCTGTCCGGGCCCGCCACAGAGCCGTGACATCTGGAGGGTCTCCATGGGCTCGGCCTCTGAGAACGGCCTGCTATTTCCTCAGACCGGAGGGGACAGGCTAGTCCTTGGCTCACACCCAAAACATCGCTACCCCCTTCCTCCCCCCATCCCCCTTTCTTTTCTTTTCAGATGTCTGAATGAAGACCTGCCAGTGGCGGTGTCGTTCCCCCTTTACAACAGTCAGCCCTAAGAGCCAGGGTTGGAGATTATGCACTGTGGAGGGGTATGCATTTATGCCTCCAGCTCATGACGCTGTGCTCGACCATGACCATCAGATTTATAATCATATAAGATGTGACACACAGGATTGTTTCAATATAGTTGTGCAATTTTCTGAATTACAACCTAAAAACAGCAAACAGCAAACCTTTACAAGAGTGCACTCTCAATGCCTTACCCTACCATAAACATTCTATAAGTACCATAAATCTGAAATACACGAATTGTATCTGCAGTAAAATATGTACAATTAATTTGCTTGGCTGAAAAAGGTAACACTCACTATCAATGGCAGCAAAGCATGTTTATTATTATGAGATCTGTAATCTGGGACCACATCCCAATGCAATGCACCATGGGACATACATTCTAAAAAATAATTCAGTGGCTTTGAAATGATCACAATAATAAAAAGCTATACTACCTTAATAAAATCTCTGAATATCACTTAAGTGATTGTTTGAGATGGACATACCAAAATAACTGTCTAAAAATCCAACAGTTAATTTTGTTTTATACTTACATCTAGTATTTAAGTTTATTTCACGAAAAGAAATTAGCAATTGACTAGCAAATTATATTTTTAAGATCTCCTTATTATTTTTGTTAAATTTCAATCAAAATATTTGAGAAAGAAGTAATTATACTGATCAGTTTCAAGAACTACAATTACTACTCATTCCAGATCAATATTCTTCATCTTCTTCAACAACTTAAGAAATTGAGTAAGTTATGTTAAATGTCATGACGTGGTCGCCATGTGTATGGGGCGCCAAGTGTAGCAGACCTTTTTTCGTAGACAGAATGCCTTTTGTGCTACGAAACGCATAAATTCATTACGAAACCATGTAACATGGTAACGCATTTTGTTCACAAAAAACACAAATGCGTTAGCATTGTGTCCACGAAATATTGATGTCTACGAAAGTTCAAGCAACCTTTGCTTTTGTGGACGGAATGCCTTCTGTAACTGCGAAGTCACGGAATATATTGTGCTAAATCCCTTTCGTGCACATCATATTTTCAGTAATATAGTCAGTAATATAGGTGAAGTGTATTCTGCCTTTTGTCCACAAAATGAAAGCACAACGGTCAACTCAGTGCACAACAGGAATCATCCGTTTTGTTTTCTGTGCACGAAAGTATGTGCTCTCTTCAATATCTCGTGGACACAAACTAACACGTTTGTGTTTTTCGTGGACAAAATGTGTTATGGTGTTACATGGTTTCGTAATGAATTTCAGAGTTTCCTAGCACATAAAGGCATTCTGTCTACAAAAAAAGGTCTGTTACATTTGGCACCCCATACATGTGTTGGAGGTAGTGGGTGGAGCTTCCCAGTGTTCCCACCATGCCTTGTGGCAATGGACTGTTGTGTGTCGTTTTACCAACCGTGAGTGTGCTTGTGTTCCCGTTTCATGTAGTTGCCTCCTACCATATTAGCATGTACTTTAGTATCAGTAGTCTCAACAGCTTGCTATGAGGTATTTGCCTGAAATGGTAAACACCACTCTTTTGAAGCCCTGGTACTGTTTTCCCTTCTACAAAACATCTGCACAGATTACAAATGTACTCGCAAAAAATGAATTCACAAATGCATGTACAGTAGTCAAACGGTGATTTTTAGGTTGTATATATCAAGTACTGCCTAGATTTTAAGTATTAAATATATTTATCACTTGTTAAAATTGGAAAATTGTTTGTCTTATGTCTGTAACTTGGTGGCTGAAAGGTCTCCAGCAAACCTTAAGCCTAATGAAGGCAGGTGAAGTGCTTTTACTCTCCCAGTTCTAATGTTTCTGCCGCATATTTTGAGACTGAAGGATATTAATAGACAATTTGAATATTTGTATATTTTTCCTGTATTGTTGGTCCCTCACTTCTCCCAGAGTTAAATGTCAGTGTTGTTCAAATGACTGGCTTTTCCGGTCTTTGCAGGAACATGTACTGAGCATGTGCGAAATGATTGGCACACACTTCATAAACACCAGTCCCTATCAGATTTCTGAAGGTAGTGTTGATAGATCCATCAGCCCATGTGTTGGTGGCTCAGGGTGCACTTATTTGTCTACTGGTGATGTGTTCAATTTATTTGATTTGTGAGCATACAGTGTGAAATTACTACTTATGAATGTGACTTGGAAGATTTCTCTAGTTTGGGATTACTGTTGTGTGTTTAATAAATGAAGTATTTATAGCATGAAGTTTGTGGTGAACTTCTGATCAATGCACCTTCTGAGAAGAGATTTGCTTAAGAGTGTGGACTTGGTGGTGAAGCATGTGTTGCACCCTTGTTCAAAAATTAGATAAAAGCAAGCCATTCTGTCAAACCAATACAAATCAACCCCTTTAATATTGTAAGAGCAAGTATATTGCCATATGCACTTTCACTGTTTGAATATTTTGAATCACCATTTTTTGCATGTTCTCTTAAAGGTGTGTGTTTGGAACTAACCATTTTGATACTTAAACAGGGTTGAAATGTGACCTATGATCTCAGGTCTAAGGTGCGGATAATTTTTTTTTGCAATGTACAGGATGTAAAATGTAAGTCTTGCATAAGGGCTGCTGTTCAGAACTAGAAAGTCATTTTCCCCATTGCATCTAAAATTCTATTTATTCTAGTTGTAACATTGGATGCAAAGTAGACGTGTTGGAAATGACCCAGTGAAGTGAAGTACTTCTACCCAAAGCACGAATCCTGCTTGTGTTCCATTTATGTGAACCTTGTGTGAACCAAGTTATGTAAATGTTATGTCTGTTTTTATAATAAATTATTTTAAGAAAGAAAAAAAAAAAAAAAAATTTGCCTGAAATGAAATATTCTTGGAATAGAGAGTGTAATGTACTTCGGAAGCTAAATAAATGCAATGTTTAGTTTGATAATTGCTAGTCCAGTATGAATTAAATTGTTGTTTTGTTAAATAATAATGCTATTTTCAGTTATGTCTTCCTAGCATTTCAATTATATGTACTCATTTTTGAGTGGTTTTGACTTACAGTTACTATTGCATTGACTTTGGATTTTAATTGTATCTGTTCAATTTTATATGTCATGGTACTAAATGTAGTTATTCAGATCTACTTAAATTTTTTACTTACATTTACTCAATTCATAGGGTATATTTAAATGATTTCATAGCTTTAATATTTACTCAATATTTTTAAGTGTAAAAATGTTTCACCACAAAAACAGTACATCATAGTTTAAGTTTTTAGAGTGTATGAGGATCATCCCTCTCATCTGGGAAATCTCTACCTGTAGCTTTTGTCCAATATGCTGTTGCACACTAGATTAAACACCTTTAACATATGTTGATGTGAATACACTGTGATACACACTACCCTCAATGGAATTGTAATAGTGCATTTGCAAGAGGATACATGTAATTAGACATTGTTTTATTTATTTCTGGGCTTGGGATCATTGAAAAGACTCTAGTGGTATGATTGCTTTTTTGAGAGTGTAAATATGTATGCTACAATGGTTTTATGCCAGTGTGCATTTCTGCTGTCCACTGGTAACCTTGTCTTTCCCTGTTAGTACATTTGCAGCACTTCTATTTCTTTCTCAGGCAGGGCTGGCATACTTCACTTCAAATCCCAAAACAGGGACATCAACATGGCACCTCCAAACTGACTGTAACAGGCAGAGTGAGGGCTTCACTCCGCAATGAATAGAACACAGGGGAAAGGGGACAGAAAGAGAAAACTGCCAAACTCTAGCACCCTGCATCCTCCTCTCAACTGGATCTAATGTGTCTCTCTCTCTCTCTCTCTCTCTCTCTCTCTCTCTCTCTCTCTTTCTCTCTCAGTTCAATTCAATTCAGTGGTGCTTTTGTGGTATGACAAACAAATGTAGTGTCACCACAGCCATAATGCAAACAAAAATGTAAATAAGTACAACTATGCAAATTCAAAGAGAAATATGTACATACACGTGATATAGATAACTAGCAAACAACCTCTCTCTCTCTCTCTCTGTCTGTCCGTCTTTGTCTATCTATCTCTCTCTCAAATTCTAATTCAATGGTGCTTTATTGGCAGGACAGACAAGTGCTCTCTCTCTCTTCCATGTTGTTTCTGGTTTTGTTACTTTGCTTCTTTATTCCATACGATGGGATTGGTGGGATAGGGGTACTGAGGGTTTGTTGTTTTTCATTTTGTTCTCCTTTTTCAAAGTGAATTTGTCTCCTATGCTGGTGAATGCTATACGATGCAATATTATGTAATGTCCCAATAAAGTGGGGTTAAACTCTGTCTCTATCTCTCATCTCTCTCTCTCTCTCATCTCTTTGCCTCTGTCTCTGTCTCTGTCTCTGTCTCTCTCCCTTCACCCCTATGTCAGGTGGTGAATACTGACAAGAAGGAATGGAAGAAAGCTTATTTCTAAGTACACCACTGAGATACAGATATGGACACTGGAGATTTGAAGCGGCAGTCAAAACAAGCACTCACACATGTCTCTCTCTCTCTCTCTCTCTCACACACACACACACACACACATACACACACACACACACACACAAACACGCAGGCACACACACAGGCACACACTTTTTAACTTATACAGTAACATTGCAAGACATTACTAAAGCAAAGTCATGATGTTCTTTACTGTGCCACTCTGATAGCATAGCACCACTAAAGATGGTCATAAATCGTGGTCATAAATCAGGGTTATAATCATCACGCTGCTGGAATGTGTGTCCTACACTGGGATCCCCTACCTCCCATGACAGCCAGGAACACACTTGTACAGGCAGGGGAAGGGAGGACCACTCTCTCCCCGTCTCTGCTTTTTTGGAGATGGATGAATATGCAGCAGCTATGGCTTATGAGCTTCAAGTAGAGGAGGCAGGAATCTTACCTTCAAGCTGATCATTGCTCTCAACCTGTTTGTGTTTGTTTTGCCTAATTAACATGCGTGCAGTCAGCCCCCACCGGCACCTGCTTCTCTTAATTACCTTGGTGGCATTCTTTTTCATCCAATCACGTCAGAGAATTTAAATGATAAGACCAGAGTTCAATTTTGTAAAAACAAACTTAATCATAATAGATACAGAGACTTTGAAAATGAAGCAGAACAAAGGCTGGTGAACAAACTCTGTTCAGAAATCTTTTCATGAGCCTTTACACTGCAGAAGGCTGCCAAATTAACTGATCTTCACGTCTTCAACAAGCCCCTGTTTATAACCACAGAGAACAAAGAGCAAATCTGTCCAAATGATCAAACAATCTGTGAATACCGGGCAAAGAATGCATCTTTTCATGACACGCAAAACAAGAACACAGCAATCCAGAGAGTGAGAAATTAGCTGTTAGAATTATAAGTCTAATTGAGCACTACACTGTTAGCCAAGCAAGACAACAAACAAACAAACCGAAAACACATTGGGACAAATGATAAGTTTAAAGAGGACTTCAGCTTCGGTTATTTCAATCTAACAAGACATTAGTGCTGATCAGAGGGTCTTAAGGAGGCCAGGCTGTAAGAACAGGGTGCTGGTCTCTGGGATTTCAGCTCATTCTCACCTAGGCTGGAGAGTCCTGTCCTTGCACACTCCCTTGCCATTAAAGACACTTCACTCTCCTTTCACCGCAACAGTGACGTGTCCCTCTCCCTCCCATCCCATTTAAACCGTCTGCCTCTGTCGTTGAAATTTGAAATAATAATCATAATTATGTAGGTTCTCCCTCTCAGTGCTGTGTTTAGCACCAATGAGGCTACTGCTGGTCCGTAGCAAGTGGAATGATAATGACATCATCAAAGGCACCGTGGTGTTTCGTTTCATAAGGGCCAGGAGCTCCCGAAATGCCCCTCCCACCTGGCTCTTTCTTTACATTCCGGACGAGCTTGACCAAACTACATTTTCTTACATTCGAAGGTGATCTGTTTCTGTTAATTTTGTGAATGGCCAAATCTGTGATGTGTAAAGGTAACATAACACTTCCTTAAATTCAAAAGCTCAAGATTAAGGAGTTAAAATTAATGCAGTTGGTTTGCATCCTGGATTCAGCCAACACCTCTCCCTAATGATGGCCTACAAATAAACACAAGTGTTATCTTATTCATTACAAACACTACTATTCGTCGCACATGTTGGTGATTGCTGAACTTGCTAAAATGTGTTTTGAAAAAAGGAAGAAAAAACAGCACTTTCATTGTGAGACAAAGCTGAACAAAAAATATCAAAGGTACAAATGTGGATTGAATCCAGTCCAGAATGCTTGACACTCTGAAACTCCAAGTCATAAACATAAATGTGGCTTTTTGACAGTTTTTTATTGATAACATAAATGTTTTTCTCATATGGTTAGAGACACATTGCTAAAGCATGCAAAACTGTCTGTCTATCAGGATGACAGGCTAAAGCAGCGAGTGCACATGCACGTGCTGGAGCTTCATCATGCTGTTAGAGTAAGATAACTATCCTTGCTGCTATCACCAAAAACATGTAATTAAGTGCTCTTAAATCTCTACAGGAATTTACGCCTATGATCTACAGGTATTTATCTTGGCTGCCCCTCCTCTGACTTCTCGGCTGTCTTGTCCCCATGTGTTGCTCTGTGCTTTCTCCTTTCCTGTGCGCTGTGTTATTTTCATTACATTAGCAGGGCCATTTTAATCAATTTGTTTTATTCTGTTTGAAACACCATAGGTTCATTTGTTTATTGCCCTTTGGCCAGATCATTCTCCAAGTTAAAAGACATGTGCACATGCACACTTGCGTGCATGCACATGCTCACAAACACACATACACACACTCTCTCTCCCTTTCTCTCTCTCTCTTGTTCTAATGTCAAGAACCTTTGTTTATATTCACTAAAAATGATATTTCTGTTATAATAATGATAAAATTGTGATAAATTATAACATAACAGTCCAATAACCTAATGGAACTGTTACAAAACAACATAATATATCATAATTTATGCTCTATATGAACACAGAAAAAACAGTTGAAACTTGGAATGGAATGGAATTCTTACAGCGAGATGAGATGTCCATTTTCCGAGAAAACTGTGCAAGCTTGGCTATATACAGCAGAACTTTAACATTAATCTCAAGTATCTGTTTATTTCAATCAGAGATTATCTTGGGTCATTTTGGCAAAGTTACTTGGCAAAGCTGAAACTGAGCTTTCATAGAGATGGACAGAAAAGAACAGAAACATTTAAGGAAATCACTTATATTGCTTATGAGTGCATAGATTTAGATTTCATACTCAGATCTATCGTTATTATAAGAGGACGGTTCCAATTAAAACCAAACTATAAAACATGTCTGTTTGAATGTAATGTTAGCCTCTCCAAAACATGAAGATCTGGGTGGCCACAAATGTAATTATAACCCCAACCAGATTCAATCATAAAAACACAGTGTGTATACTACTGCAGCGTTTGCTCTTACAGAGTCAGTCTTGCTCCTAAACAGCAGTGTGGCATAGTGGTTAGGATCCACAAACCTGCAACTTTAAACGCCCAGTGGGGCACTGCTGTTGTACCCTTAACCACGGTATTTCACCTGAATGGATTCAGCTCTAGCTGGGCAGCTGGGTAATATGTAGCAATGCCAGTTCTGGGAGCTGCCCTGGACACAGGGCAGTGGAGACTATTTTATTTTTTATACTTTGTAAAAAAAGACTCAACAACAATAACAAACAAAAACATACCCCCTTCCCCCACCCAGTCTCCCCAACCCCCATTTAATTAGGACACTGAGGGCTAGGGGGCACTAGCCCCAAGTGTGCTTGTTTTACAGGGTCAGGGGGGTCTAGTGTGACCCCTTGTGTTTGAAACCATGGGTCAGGTTTCCAAAATGATCTGAAGATATTTCTCATGTGCCCCTGTGACAGAGACTGTTATTCAGGCAGACTGCACACTCTGACCTCCTTCCTGGTTCAGATAAAGAGCTCCTATCTCTTTCAGAGTTCTTGAACAGTTGAGGAGTTCCTGTGCTGAAGAGTTCCAGAGATGAAACTCATTTCTGCAGCAAGGACGGAATCTTCAGTGCAAGCTCCATGGAGGCTGACATCTTATTTTTGTAGAGAATCTCGGCCTGTGACGTTGAATAATGTCTGTGGCCTTAACAAGAATGATAACAACAGTCCTAACTTCTGTGCTACTAACTGCTGCCTAAGGATACTCAAGGGAATGAATGGAATGCCATCCAGAAAGGTGTGTGGAAGGAGAACTGGTTAGGCATTCAAGGGCACAATTAAACCAAGGGTAAGTTTTCAGTTTGACGTGCCAACCCTTATTAATCAGCCCTTTGAGTCCAATGCATTTTTTATGGGCTTAGATGCCCCAACTTACCATTGGTATAATTTTCAGGTACCCATTAACATACCAAGATGATTCAAATAATGATCATCTTTCAGAGAGAAAACCTTGGAGTGTTTGAAATCCAGAAGAACCCATTTTCAAAAAGGACAAATAAGTACTGTGAAATCAATCTTAATGCAGTTATAAATCTAATAGAATACTGGCATTACCGTTTGTGTATGAAAGGCAAAGTAGCATGACTGTATATTTCAGAAGGCACTGGGGTCTAAGGCCTATCAGGTCCAGTTAAATGGGCACTCCAGTCACAATCTATTATTTCATTAGTGGTATAATATCTATAGAACATTACCTTGCAGACTGAAAATTATTCATTCAAAGAGCAAAGTCAAGAGCAAGGGGCCATAATATTTAAAGAACTGCACCTGCATGAATGTGCTGTTGTAGAATTTCAGTACATTTTGACTGGTTCACCCGTTCAATTAGACCAAGGGGCTTCTCAAATTCGCAGAGACGGTTAAAAGTAGCCTCCACCATCTCAAGCCTGCATTAAAGCAAAGACGCACAGTTTCCTCACAGCCCGGCGGCGATGTTGAGAGTGGTATTTTTTGTGTAAATGAGCACATGTCCTTGAACAGGAGCCTGTCAGCTCAGTGTGATGTCGGTTACACTCCAACTCTGAATTACCGTAATACATCACCGCGGCGGTACATCCAGCCAAAGTGTCAAAACACTGAGTCTGCTCCAGCCGACCCTCAGAGTTAACACCCCTAACTGGATTAGATCTCCTCTCTCCAGCAGCGCAGTGAACCCAGAGCATTCAGACGCATACACTATAAACACTGAGGCAGAAACACAGCCGGCAGCACACACACACATTCCCGCACATTCACACACACACACACACACACACACACACTCATACATACACACTCACACACACACACACACACACACACACACACACACACACACACACACTTGAACACACAAACACCAAAAGAAACCACATGGCATGTACTAGGAATTGTGATATTGTTGTTATTTGCAGCAGACTAAATATGTTTATTTCACACCACCCATTTACAGCATAACAGCAAACCACCAGCACCAGCAGACAGAAAAATACTCATTGTGAAGGATTACCCTCTACAATTTAAGTGTACACTTTACACTTCCAAATTCCAGGTGTTCAATAACAGCTCCCAGCTCTGGGGTGGGGGATTTGAAGCTGGGCCCTGTCTGTTCAGATTCTGTATGCTTACCCTGTGCATCGCTTTTCTCCTGGTACTGCGACTTCCTTCCTTAGTCTGGCTTCCTCCCATAAGTTACAGTAAGTGGCATCTCTAAACTGTCCCAAGTGTGTCCATGTACATGTGTTTGTGTCCTGATGTATATGTGTGTGTGTGTGTGTGTGTGTGTGTGTTTGTGCCCCGGTGTGTGTGTGAGCATGTGTGTATGTGTACACGTATGAGTTCCATGCGATAGTCTGTAGACATGCAGGATGTAGCTGAATCGTCGTGACCCAGGACAGGATCTTTCAGTGCATCCGCCGTAGTGCGATAAATTTAATTCACGTCGAATTTTACATTCCTGCAGCTCCTGTAACGGTGGTAGCACCTCCCAAAGCACCGCAACCCACATTTACCTCACCCTCAACTGACGTGGGGTCAGCGGATGGAAACTACAGCCTGGCTACGAGCCAGCTTCCTGATATATCAAAGCCACGGAGAGTTCAACTTTTTGTCACGGAGGTAACACAAGACTTCACACCCCCCTGCGATCCCAGCTCCTAATAAGCGCACAGCACCAGAACGGATGGCTGACCCAATGACAGGAACACAGCACCCTTCTCCCGTTTACAAGAGGTGGGGGGGGGGGGGCGCAGTGGGACAGGGACAGATACGCTGAAGGAGCCGGGCAGAGTGTGCCTGGCTCTCCGGCCTGGAACTGATCATCATGGTAATTCATGGTTGGGTGCCAGCTTGCGGCTGAAGTGTCATTTCATGTTATTATTTCAAAATGTCTAAAGCACACAGGCTGAAATTTGAAAATTGTATAGTCTACTGATCTATCTATAATATGTGTGTATATCTGTCTGTATGTATATGTGTACATATCTATACACGTGTGCGTCAGTCTGTACGTATACGTGTACATGTGTATACATACATTAACATATATACACTGATGCAAGTACATGAATATACACATACTTGCATGCATACATAATACATACATACATACATAAATGTGTGTGTGTATATATATATATATATATATATATATTTATTTATTTTTAGAACGGCTTACATTTTATTTTTCATACAGGTGTTTATTCACTGACATAAAGGTTGCAAGGTGTTTAATGGCAACTCCACATCTGGGATTTGGATGTGCAACCTTCCAGTGTTCTTTACTTTTAAACAAACTCAATGCTGAAATAAAACACAACCAAATATTCCCTAACAGTTTGCAAAACATACTTAAACAAAATAAAAAAGCAGAAAAGCTTTTGGGAGAAGACATGTAAAAGCGTAGAACAATGTGAGATTCAACCACTAAACTACTTACATAGAGTCTGTTAACACACCTGGTCTCCACAGAGACAGACAAAACAATTCACACTTCCACCACCAAGGAATGTATTCCCAGAAGTCTTCCGATAGGCACTTTTTCAGGGAGATAGTTTTGCTACTTCTCTCTGTCTGTGTTTACATATATGTGTGTATATATATACATATATACACACACACTCTCCATCCCTCCCTCTCTGCTCCCCTAACTTTAAAGGAGCAGGTGTTGTTGCCATGGTTTCTTGCAGCCTCGTTAATGCCTCGTGTGTCCCTATTTATGAGCTACATCCATGGGATCAGAACCAGGGGCCATATTACAGAAGCAAATCCTATCTCCAGATCCCCTCTTATCTCATATGCTCAAAACAGGATTCTTCATAAATTGGTTTTGTAGAAGAATATCCCATCTCCAGTGCCGATATCATATTTTGTCTCATCTCATCTTATCCTGGCTAAATTTAGGATATCCCATGCAATCGGGGGAATTCCAGTCTAGAATCAATTTGTGGCTTCTAAGTTCTGTCACCAAGTGAATTACAATTTGAGGAAGACTTACTAGCTGTCTAGCTACAAAATTGAGCACAGGCTAGTGTATTGGCTATGACATTAGCAAGACAGCCTTGGACAGCTGGGAAACTATAGTTACCAACCCAAATAAAATGTCAACACAGCCATTGCTATGGTCATTTAAGATTAGTTTGCTACCTGGCTAGCAATGCCTGTGATATCTTACAAAAGCTATCCGATGGCAACCTTAGCAGGGTATAATTGTTAGCTAGCTAGATAGCTATTTATAAAGCTTGCCTTCACAGTTTTCTCTCTGAGCATGGTTTTAATGTTTGGAGCAAAACCAATACCATTTATTCTGTAACATTAATTCTGAATTGACATGTTGTCTGGGAGGTTTGGACTGGTGCATTCTCTCATTAACTAAATCTACATCTCTACAGACAAGAGTAGCACTGACAGAAGTAGCTAGCTAACTGCCTAAGTATGCCAATGAAGCATGTTAATAATTAATAAGTTAGGACACCTTCAACTCATTTCTGAAAGTTAGGACAGTAATTTTGGAATACAAAACAGTTAGGACTTCAGTCAAACTTCATTTGAAATAGGACAATGTAGTTTGCACTGTTTGTTCTTTAAAGACAAATGTTCTGAACCGAGCTCTGTCTGTGAGATGGGATAGGATTTGACAGTCAGGACATTTTTGCAATATGTCCACAGGAGGTTACGCAAGCACGAGGCAGTGGGGGGAACTTCAGACAACTGAGAATGCGCAAGAACACAGACGCTTCAATAAGCAAACGCACATGCAGCATGGTGAGTCCCATTTAGGCACGGTTCTCTGAGCCTCTGAAGAGTGCACACATAGAAGGCGCAGCCCAAGCAGATCTCTTAAAGAATTACTAACAGCCCAGTGTCGGAAATACATAGCAACTTCATAAGAACTTCATAATGACTTATAATACTCTCATGCCATCAGACAATCAGTCAGTATGTTGGGGTAATATCATTTTGGTAGATATGAATTTCCATACTTTTAAAGTGTAAAGGTTGCATGTGATGTGGTTATAGCTGTGCTTTCAATTGGTTTGGAGTCCAGTGGAGGGATCGCACCTGGCCGTGGCCTGAGGTTGTTGACCCCCTATCTTGACATTATAATCAGGGAAAAGGGTGGAGATGAGGTGAAGGAGGGATGCCTTAAACAGTTAATACGAAATAATAGTGGAAAGTTGGATTTTTATAGTCGTGGATGGGAAGAGTTTATCTAGGTTTGCTTAACTGCTTAGAAACTGTCTGACAACTGGTGGAATGACAGGGAAGAAGGTTTGATATGAATCAGTCCCACCTTCTTTGCTGAGTTTCACTCTCCTAATGAGATTAATTTCACTCATGTAATGATCCTTTTATATGACACTTTATGCAGTTTTCCAACAGGTTTCCTCCCTGCCTATGTCTTCCTAAAAAGCACATCAGCATTGCTTACATAGCATTCACTGAGTCTTTACTTAACATGTTTTTAAAGCCTGTGTGAGTTTTTTTTTTTAAACTGCTGTAGTAAAGCATCTCACTGTTAACAGCTGGGTAATTGTTTGTTTGAGAATGCTGCTCACTGCAGTCAACCCTATAATCAAGATCTGCGCTAGTACTCCTTACCTTTCTCTCCCCCTCTGTGTGGACTGGATCAAGCACTCACCCAATTGCCATAGTTAAAGACACCGCGTTAGAAATGCTCATGCTTATAGCACTCTTACCATTCCTCCAACAACAGTATTAAGAATGTTGAAATATGCAGGAAAACAAACCTAAGGTCAGATGATTGTGATTATGATTTAATCTGCCTCTTCTGAGTTTATTTGTCTCATTGGTACTTTTCACTGTTCAAATTTTTCCACGGCATGCTTCTTGACTGCTCTCCAATAAACTAACATCCTCAAAAACTAAAACAAACCACAAACATGCAGGAAAGCCAGGCGAGGCACAGACTATTCTCTCTCTCTCTTCCGTCTGCAGTAACGCAGACTGTGGCTCCTCTCGTTAAGCGGTTTTAATTGCCATCATCAAGGCGACTCTCCTACTCCAGCTTCTCCTGCGAATCGCCAAGAGGAAGCGAGCAGGCAGCTGTCTTAAATATTACTTTTAACCCATCCAGGATTGTATTCCCCCAGTGCCTGACGAAGATCTGAATACCAAATCCTGCCTCGTCAACAAACTGCTCTGGAACTCCACCAGAAAGCTGAGGAGAGGGAGAGGTGGCATAAAAAAGGCACTTTTTAAAAATCATTTTTACCTTCTGTTGCTACTCCCTGTCATAAAAAACATACGGCTGTTATTTTTTTTTGTTCTAATTAACACAAGGTTGGTGTGTCTGCTGCCTTCTGAGCCCTCTAAAACAAGGGGGGAGGAAAGAATGGTGTTTCTGCACTAGAGCAGAATCATTTCGACTCATCCAAGCGTTCCCGTCGTCCACTCTTTTGCAGGACAACACAATTTACCTCTGGCTTCTTAGCACGGACAAGACTGCTGGTCTCTGCCTTCTTTTTTTTTTTCTTTAAAGCCGACCGAAACACAAAGCAGACACTGACTGTGCTGACCATGTTGCACTGACCAGGCAGGAAGCACCACTCACTCAAACAGTCCACGCTCCTGGTCTGATTGTGTTTTCAACACTCAGAAATGAACTGAAAGCAGGAGGAAAAACTAGCCTGGGAGAGAATGCCTGGGATGGGGGTGGGGGTTTATGCGTGATGGAAACATTGCTTGGTCCTGAAACACTCTGCAGAATAGGTAAAGCTATGGAGCAGCGGATGTAGGAGGCAAGGATGTAGGAGGATGGTAACTGAGTTTGCATATATGACGGTAAACGCTATTGTTTCATAAAGACACATGCACTGGGAAGATTGGAAGTCGCTACGGATAAGAGCGCCGGCTAAATGCATGTAATGTAATGAAGAAATGACTCCATTGTAGCAGGGTGTCTCATAACTGACCCTGACCCCTTCCTACATTTCTTCCCAATTACTTCCCCTATGGAAGAGTCAGCAAAGGGTGTGGCATCACCAGCTGATTATAAAGGTCTTGCCCCACCTGCTGCCACACCTCATTCTCATATTTATATTTACATTCCTTTGCACTTAGGCCACATCTCCACTGGACCGACTTACAAAGCAGAGGTACAAATTCCGAGTAATAAAGCCACATGCCCAGCAGTGCACAAAGAAAACATTAGATCACAAACAAATATGTGTCAATCCATCACACTGTGTTATAGTGACAACCACTGTCAGACTGAAGATGTGAACCAATAAATAGTAACTTCAGTTGCTTGTGTTAAGACCAACAGTGTCTGCCTCGACTGAAGATCAGATTTGCTACTTTCAGATTATCAGACTGACCCCCCCATATACTGGGCTAAGGAGGCTCCTCTTATCAACACCTAAAGCATAAAAGACTTATGAAATATATCAGTTATAGCTACTTCCATATAACCAACTGAACAGAACTAAATAAATCTTACAATGTGTATATTTTATGGTTCACAGTGTCTATAACTTCACAATCAATTCTATAATATTTATACACAGAATTGCATACAGCACTTGAGTATGCTGTATGTGGGTGGCAGTGTACCATAGTTGTAAGGAACAGGGCTTGTAACCGAAAGGTTGCTGGTTTGATTCCCTGGTGAGGCACTACAGTAAGGTACCTAAACCACAACTGCCTTAGTAAATCCAGCTCTATAAATGGATAATATGTAAAAACTGTAATCTATGTAAGTTGCTCTGGATAAGAGTATCTGCTAAATGATGATAATGTAATGACTGTATATTGCACTGCTGCTACAATATCAAAACATGTTCTTTACACATTGGATTATACACTTCAGAATGCTCACCCTTGCAGAGAGGGTTTAGAGAGGATGTCCAGTCAAAAATCAAAAATTTTGTGGGCAGGCCTTTGTTCTTCCCCTTCTGCTGCAGCTTCATGTTAGTTGTCTAACATTTCCTGAATGCTTTAAATGTCTGTCCAATGGAATCATGGCCACTCAAAACCCACATGCTGATATGTTCAAAAGAATCTTTTTTTATGATTCTGAGTGTTTCTAAGTTATCAGACAGCCCACTGCAGGGAGCTCTTCAGTGCTTCTGCTGCTATAGACACTTGCACTGAGCCCAGACTGAGTCTGCTAGCCCATCCATCTCTATCTTGACAGCTGTCATCAGCTGACAATGAGCAGTAGAGGGACATAACCATCTTCAGCCTCCCAGGGTTAGGTGAAACTACATTGCCCAGAGTTCCTCAGGTAACAACAGCATCAGTGCCTCCTAGCAACCTGCCAGGTGCTGGTAAATTCTCAGGTTGTCCTCAGTAGAAGATGTTCTGCTCCTCAAATTACCGTTGGCTCTTCTGTTGCTTGTAGCACAAGAACCACTGGCCTTGTATCAGAGGCACACCAGCGCCTTACTTCCTGTTCATGAGTAAGGACTAGGGCTGTTAACGAATATTCTAAATTTGAATATATATTCGAATTGTAAAAAAACCCAGACATTCAATTGTGAAAATTAATATTCGATTGTGGGGGGAGCAGCACTACCGCGGCTGTCTGCCCCGCGAGTTCTTTGCTTTCACACTAGAGCTTTTGGTGTGGACCCGAGTCCACTTGAGCGGTTAGTTTGGTTCATTTTGTTGATGTGAAAGCTGTTTTCCGAACTCAGGTGCGCACCAAGGGACCGTAGACCGTTTGCCTCCCTTTTGCGTCGTTGCCTAGCGACACTGGTAAATAAAAGCTGCACGTTCCTTACGTATTGATGGCGTAAACGGACCAGGGTTCGCAACCAAAAAATGTAATGTGAAAAGAGACCAGCGGGGGCAGGGGGAGGGGGGAATAGTCGCACTCGAGTTCGACCAGCAAGACGGACCAAGTGTGAAAACAGCCTTATGGACATAATACGCAAAAATAGATATTTGAATGGTTCGAACCTATGTGTTTTTTTTAGAACGAATAATTGAACGTCATTTTTGGCCAATTTTGACAGCCCTAGTAAGGACACTGCTCTGTATTGAGTGGGGTGTGGTCAATTAGTGATTCCAACGAGCAAAAATGAAAATGAAGGAGAAATAAACAGGTACATACAGAAAAGGAATATGTATCCATTCACTCCAATGTAACTCTTGCGCACACAGTATGGCTAGCTTCGGTTGTCAATTCGAAAAGGACAATCACTTTCCAGGATACTCGCTACAATGTAACACATCACAAATTATGAGCCTGAATTTTAAATTTTCCATCAGATTTCACCAATATGCTTTTCTGACAGATTTCATTCACATTCTTTTGTCTTTCGGTAAAAAGATCCTTTCAGATGAAGATTTTGTCCCTCTAAAGAGCAGCCAACGCCCTTTCCACTGATCCAATTAGGTCAAATTAGGTCCAAAACAACACTGCAAACCTAGAAAACATGTTCAGATATTTAGGCCCTGGCCACATGTAAGCAGACAGAGGGCTTCTACAAAGGTGACAGGAGAATGGATTGAGCAAGCAAAAAGAGGGGGAGAGACAGAGAGATTGAGAGAGAGAGACTGTAAAGTCATATCAATAAAGCAAGCTTCTTTTTATGAATTCACGAAATCCAGCTGTCTGCCTCCCACTTCTTTTTGGTTTGCAGGGCACAGGGAGCCAAGAAACCAGGAGAAATACTGCCAAACAGTGAGACTAACAGAGGCACGACATCAAACGGGGACGATCAGATCAAAGCGAAGAAATGACTTTAAAACACTGAGGCGAAAAGAAACAAAAGAAAGTCAACAGCCCTCCGTGACTGTCAACGCCCACCACGTACTCGTGACCAAGCTGTGACACGGGGTTTACCAGGCACTCACTCAGGTGTCTCCAGTTGTAATTTATTCTCTGCACAGAGACTGTCATCTCCTGAAGCCAAGAAGAACCTGTCGCGTTGCGCCAGTGCCACAAGAGTGGCCAGGCAATGCTGTAACTGTCAGTCTTCCTATATCCACACACACATGCACTCATGCATGCACGCACACACACACACACACACACACACACACACCAAGATACCAAGATACTTACCCTACAATTGCCTTAGTAAATATCCGGCTATATAAATGGATAACATGTAAAAAACTATAATCTATATAAGTCGCTTTGGATAAGAGCATCTGATAAATGACAATCGTGATGATGATGATGACATAGTGCAGCCATGAAAGGAGCCATCAGGTCTGGTTATGTCCAGCCTACGCCACGTCCCACTGACAAAAGAAATGAGGAAGGCAGCAGCAGAAGCCTGGCAGGAGTCCTTTATAATTCAAGAATTCGAGTCTCTGTGGGTGTGCGTTTACGCGTTAATGCGTCCACGGTCACTGGCCGGACTAACAGGGCCTGCACACGAATGGTTCGCTTTTCACTGGGAATAAAAGAGAAGTCAAATCCTGTTACAGTCAGAGGTATTCTTCCTCCTGCCCTTACTGTCACCACCTGAGGAACTCCCTGTCATGCGATTGCCTGGGCTGGTCTGATGTCTGTCACGTAACATGGCCATTTCCGCTGCACTACTGCGATAAACCAGCAATGCTCGCTGACAGCCCGAAAATCTTGCATGCACATGTGTGTGAGCACTCTGCAAGACCGCATGCAAGCACGCATATGCCATAAGTCTGTTTTGCTTGATCCATTTTATGATCTGTCTTAGTCTAGTTTGTTACAGTCATGGCAAAAAATGTACAACGTGCAAGTAAAGTATGCATTCCACAGCCAAACGCTAAAGTAAATTTTCCATACCAAAATGTGAATTTTTAAGATGATTAAAATGATCACCTCCCAAGAATGATTCCTACAGTCCTTCAAGACGAGAATATTACTCTGTAGTACTGTCAAAACAGGGACATATGCGGTACCATACTTCATTATAAAGCTACAGAAGGGCCTTGTTCTGCTGAAACAAACCCCCTTTTCACAGTAACTACTCCTTAAAAACACTTGCAACACCAGTGATCTCCACCAGTGGGTGATTTTTTTTAGGGATTAGGAAAAATAGGATCTAGTGCTTTTGAAAATCCCAGCCAATCAGTGCCCTCCCCCCCACCCTCCCCACCCTGACGAAAATAAAATAACTCCCCGTCTCCATTGTAATTTATCATTCATTCTCACAGGGTGCTAATTAACTTACCATTTGGCTAGCTAGGAAAATCAGCTCGCCATCCAACATTAGTAACGGACATTGTTTAATGAAGTTATACTCTCCATTTCAGTAAGACAAATCATCACCAAATGCTTCAAAATGGACAATACTTCATTCCAGATGTTCATGCACTAGAACAAATTCGTTCTTTTTTCCGTATTTACTGTAACAGGCTGAGTAATCTTTGAAGTTTTCCAAAATCTGAATAACCAATTTAACAAGCACCAAAGGAAGAAGACAAACATATTTCTTAATGACGTCACTTTAAATTCCAATAAAATGCCAAACTGGAGGTAAATAACGGTAAGGAAACAACCCGCAGTGTTCAGTATTGTGGCCACATTGAACTCTGAACTCACCAAGCCGTCACAATTGCTGATGGCAACAGATGCGCCCTTCATGTCCGTGACGTCACCTACGTAGAGACAGTTGCTCAGGATGGGTTCCGAGCGCGTCACGTCGTCGTCCTCCCGCCACTCCACCCTGGCTCCGGGGGCCACCAGCCTCGAGTTTAGCCGCAGGCGCAGGTGGAACTCCCGGCCGTAGACGGTGACGTTGTAGAAGAGCGTTTCCCTGTACACCGCGTGGTGCTCTCCCTCCTCGCCGTCGGCTGATCCCGACTCTCTCTTCCAGCGCCTATGGAACTGCTCGCTGATGCGCTCAGCGGATACGGCGTGCGACAGAAACCTGCCCTCTGCGTCCGTGCTCATAGGTGTCACCACACCGTACTCTCCGAGCACGTGCTGCAAAGAGTCTGCACACAGACAGATGCATATGGAAGGACATAGTATTACACACCTGCAGGCAGATTGCACACACGTCAAGACACACACGAAGAAACTTTTTTCATTATTAGAAATTGTTATAGTGCTGTTCTTTGCAATAAGAAAGTATGTTTATTCGTACACAGCCACACCTTAACAATTGTATATGAAAACTATGTAATGTAACAATGTCATTAAATCAACGACGCGATTAAAGATGAGCTGCAGGTGCAGAAAAAAATATTCCGATGAAATATTCTGTGACACGAGACGAGCTCAGATGGGCGTCTGTGTGTATTTCACCTCCTGTATCTCCAGATCGACAGACGACAGGAAAAGGCATTAAAAGCAACGTCAACCGCTGAGTGTTTTCTCACATACCTCTGCTGACGAGCAACTGGGAGCTCCGTTTTACGATTCATGAGCTGAAAGCACCTGCGTGTTTCGCTTACAAACATTTGCGATTGACCCATTACGCGCGTGGAATATCCGTGTAACATTAGCTACATTATCGCTACCTCTGCTAAATAAAACCAAGTGTTGTAGTACAGTAACCTCTGCAATGTACTGTCAAATTATATTCTTTTTCGTCTTCTGCTGACCTGCCGTTCGTGCTTGTGCAGCTGCATTGCTGGAAAGCTAAGATGGAAAGGCTAAGCATTTTTTGTTTTCTTCGAAAGTGAATTACAGCCTACTTCCAAAAGTTGTTTAGTCAATCATCCCAAAAGTACCCTTCCGAAAGAAGTGCTGCATCTACCTCCTTTTTATTATTGCAGAGATGGCAGTTACCATCTTTGTTGTTCACATGGGACTTCAACATAAATGAAATCATAATCACACCAGTGACCGTCCGGCCCGCGGAGATGCCCTTAACAAGGATACGCGTGAACAATCGTGCCTCATATTTGTCCACGACCATTTTGACCAAGTGTTTCAGTATTTGCTGATCAAGCTTTTATTTTCTAAAAGCAAATCGTTGCCCTGTCGTCATTGTCAGTGTAATCTCAGTAAATGACAAATTCCTGATCTAGAGATAAAAAGTAGCTAATGATATGATTTACGTTTTTGTATATTATTGCACTTACATTGGTTTTCCGTTAACAATCGTTCTTGAGAATCCATTTTAAGTCGGTGTTTTATTTGCACTGAATTTAATCCTCTTGTTATTTAGAAATATTAACTGATTAATGCCGGCATCACACAGTTTTTCGTCAATTGGGTAGTCATCGAAAAATAACTGACCGAGTAACTGCTCCGTTTTAATCGATATTGTGCGAGTCCTGTTGTAAACATTTAAATCTATAACTGAATCACGCGCGCAGACTGCATAGTTGCACATAATTTTGCTAGTGGGAGGATATGGAGAAAAAAAGAACTTAAATGCAATGACTGATGATTAGGCAGAAAAGACACAATATTTCCCCAGCTCCCGTGAATCTTGGAAATAGATTTACGAGACAGATGTTTAAACTGATGGAGAACTGCACGGAAAATAACGGTAAAACTGTCTTCGCGGCAGCGGGTAACAACATGTAAGTTCGCAACACTCCAGACTTAAAGTGCAAATAAACAGTCGCACGTACCTACGCTATTGGCGATATAAAGGCTGTTCGTGTGCAGACAGAACGTGAAAATAATTAAGAATGTAAATCCAGACACAATATCCATGGCAGCTCCGAACTGCGCGCGCAAGAAAGACGGACTTCGGGATCCAGTGCAGTTTAAGTTCCTCCTGATCAGCTATCCACCACTTAAGTGACAGCAGCCCGCAAGTAACTGTAAAGTGCACTGTGAGGGAACGCTCTCTCTCTCTCTCTCTCTCTCTCTCTCTCTCTCTCTCTCTCTCTCTCTCTCTCTCTCTCTCTCTCTCTCTCTCTCTCTCTCTCTCTCTCTCTCTCTCTCCCTGACTGTACTTGAGCACACGTTTTCGTATTCGGCTCTTCTGAAGTTGAAGAACTGCCGATACTCTCCAAAAAGCAATAGGAAAATGTGCAAAGAGCGCTCGCAATTCACCCACTGTACTTTTTCCTAATGATTATGATGATGACGATGATTATCACTATTAATATATTCATCGGTAGTTGTGATATTTTAATAGCGTAATAATAATAATAATAACAACAACAAATAAATAAATAAACTATAGTAGTATTTAGTATAAAATATAGTAGAAGCAGCCGAATTCTTGTTGTTTCATTGTAATTACTATGGCATTTTTCCATTACCTGTTGTTGAACAAGCCAGTTCTGCATGCTGTATCTTGCATGGTGCACGTTTCTAAAAGGAGTAATTGATACAAGAGCGCCCCCTTTGTAAATTGGAACCCGTGTGACTTTGCGAAGGAACCGTTAAACTAACCAGGAATGCACTGTGTAATGTTTTAGCAAATACTGTATGTCCTTCCGCTAAATCTGCTTCCAGCACAGGTATCCAGCTATCGGATTTGAATTTATATCATGCTTGATGTAGGGTATTACTAAAACGGGTAATCAACAACCTATATAAATTGAACAAAGTTTACTTTCATTTTAGAAATATAAGCATTATGAGCAAAAGGTTATTTTTGGAGTATTTAAACAAAATTATTTCTCCTCCTAGAAAAAATTTCCACTACTTCTTTGGAGAATCATAGTAACACTTCCTGTTTGGAATGGCTCCCTAAAGTGTTCCTTTTTTGTATTTGAAGTTGAATTACTTTATTTTTAATTAGCTTATCTGTTCGATTAATATGCAAAATTTCCCCTCTGTGTTGGGGTCACATCATTTTTGTTATTTGTTTGTGTGTTTTGTGAGAAGATTTGGCCCAGCACATAATATATTTTTTAGAGCATGTTGTACACACAGCCCTGCCAGCCAAAATGTGTGATTCATTTACCCTGCAGATACACCACCACTGGAATTCTGAAATGCTGAAATGAATCACCAAAACACACACACACACACACACACACACACAGACGGTTGGGTGATGGATGCCTACATGTTATGAAAATAAATAGCAGCTGTGTGTATAATATGCCCCTGCTGTTTGCCAGAAAATTTGTAATACGTCCTATGACACTGATGCACAGTGAAAGACACGAGGTGGCTGCCCAAAAGTGAATGTCCAATGGGCACCAGTTCTCAGCAACAATGCCATGGCTTCAACCCCCACGACATAGACAAGTCTGCCAATTCTCACCCTACCACTAGGTCAAGCCAAGTATTCAGCTTTCATATGTTTCAGGATAAGTATCATGTATTTGTATGCACAACTCTAGATTCTGAACCACATGCTGTAAGCCTACAACCTTAACCTGTTCCAGCCGCAGGTACCAGCCAAAGCTTTACATCAGAGCAAACAGAAAAAGTAAAACACTATAAATAAGCTGTTTTGTTCATGGATGGTTTTCTGGTCATTCAAAGTCTTCAAGAATCATATACACAAAGGAGCACAGGTGGGCTTTTACATTGTTGGTGCTTGGTGTTGATTCATTGTTTTAGAGTTGACTGAACTAAAACTTAAAGTGAACATAACTAAAACTATTACAAATTAGGCTGAAAAATTTCTCTCAGCTGTTTATTAAATATATCTGCATAAATGAGGCATAGTGACTTTAAATGTGTCTTAGTCTGAATGTCTCCAGGTTTGGTGATAAAATCATTCGGTTGTCATCATTGCTCTTTTTGCAGTGGCGATGTCTTCCCTTCAGTCTGGGGGGAGTGTAGAACATGGGAACCCATTGAAACAGAAAGCTGTTACTTTGCAAAGTACATAGAGGTGTCACACTGAACCAATTTATGTCACATCTACTGTGCATGACAGCGACAGTACCAGCATGCAGAGAAAGTACCAGCATTCTGTACAGCAAACTTTCTTCCTTCAAAAAGTATATTGCAGACTTATAAAAATAAAATACCTGTATGTCATCCAATGCAATTTTTGCTATCATTTACAGCCATGTTCACATACATGTTTTGTGTGTTGTGCTGTCCCAGCACTGACCTTTTTTGATGAGTTGAGCTTATGGGAGAGACACATCCCTCAGAGAGGAGCTGGAAGGTTAGGAATTTACAAGAGCTGTAGGGTCAGGGGTCAAAGGGCATGACCTTGTGGTCAAGGACACTCCGGCCTGCCAGAGTGATTGAAATCAAATGAAGATAAATTATGAAGGAGGGCACCAGGGGTTTCAGATATAAGCGATCTTGCTGTGTGGGAAGCCCACTCATTAGCAGGCAGTGACATCACGAGCCACGACCTCACTGCCTGGCTCGGAGTGTCCTGGGTTCACCTTTCACAAAGAACAAGGCACATGGTGTGATGCTCCAGCGTTCTGGAACTCAAGAATGCCGTGTGGAATGGAAAGCTCCCTCCATCGCAGGAATTTAAAGTGTGGAATGTCGATAGCATGCAAAATGCATTCACAGCAGTCGTATGTTTCCCAATGGGAAAATTGTTGCTTTAGTTCTGTAATGAAAGGGACTTGCGCTCACTATTTCAGTGGGTAAGCATTTATGGGTCATCGCATTTAGCCAAATGGAGGGGATCATTACTGCTTCATTTATTTCCCTGTTTTACCCCAAATTTGGAATCGCCAGTTGATAACTGGAACACCTGTGCTGGTAGTACTAAAGCAAGGCACATGTGAAATGCTGATACACTCTCCCATTCATGTGCAGGGAATACTGTACATCCATACAAACTCAACACTGGTAACACATTGGTGGAAATAAACCGGGAGGAGACCTGCTGTGTAACGCTTTGGAAGAGTCACCTTCTCCGTGAGCAACAAGAGTGAACAAGGCTGTTTCCTCTGCCGTGAAACAAGGTTGTTTGGTTGTGACCATGAATGGAACCAAACAAGCAAGAACAAAGCAATGCAAACACCAAATGAGTAGAGCTCTCCATTGGGGCGCCTGGCAGACACGAGGAGTGAGCGTTCGCTGAACAGCAGTGAGCTCCAGCTGGACACCACCAAGACGCCGGAGAAGCTTGTGACTGTTGCCATGACAAGTTTGTGCCCAAATCCTCATAGACCAAACGAGACTAATTGAGACACAGTGCTTGAATGAAAAGCAAGTGGATCCTTTGTTGATCAGAATGTGCCCCTTTATCCAGAAGAGAAAGAAAATGATAAATATTTACAAAACACAGGAACTGCATCAAAGCTCACGCGGATAGTGCGTGGTGTGTGTGCACACTGGTTTGTGTGTGTGTGGTGCGTGTTTGAGTGAAGAGAGTGGTGATATTATGTTTAATAAGAATGATAATCCAAACTTTATAATATCACTCATTCTCCTGGCTGATTCACTTACTGTCACCCTGAGAAAAGCAGAATGGCACAGAGACTGACACAGAACCTTCTAGGCGTGTTCTGCCGGGAGCGAGGATATTACTCTCTTCTTGAAATGTCATCTCCCAGGATGCCTTGCAACTTTACAAAAGTTGTAGAGATTTCTAATGAGGCTTGCACTGGCATCCAAGAGAAAATTAGTGGGATCTGAGCTCTGCCAATCAAAATATTCTGCCGAGAGCTTGGTGAAAAAAAAAAAACTAAACTAAAACTCTGTCCGGATATGTTCTTCCCCCCTCCCTTTTGTAGTTACACAAACAGGCATGTGAGGAGAACCCAAGACAGACGTATCTCCACAGAAACCATTCCAGCAGGGGCTCTGCTGAAGTGATCCAGAGTCCAAACTGTTCTAAGGGGGGTGGAGTATGAAAAAAATTTGGATCTGGCAGGATGCTCAGAGCCAGATGTCTCTCAGCTGCTGTCCAGCCGTAGCGCTGAGAGCTGTAACGCCGATCCGAGTGCAGCGGAAACCAGGACCGCAACAACAAATCCCTCATGAGCCTTCTCCCCACAGCAGTCTGACTCTACTGTCTTTACATTAGAATTAGGTCATTAGGTATACACCATGCATTTCATATCCATTTGTACAGCTGCATACCCCGCAGTTAGATCATTAGATATGCACCATACATTCACAATATCCATTTGTGCAGCTGGTTGCATTTAATACACCGTACACAATACATCCTTTCGCAAAGGGAAATTAAAAATAAAACAATTCCCCCAACTGGAATCTGAACCTGAACCCTGTAACATTCTCTGGCCAGCACTGTCAAACTTTCCTCTGGCCCGCCTTGTTGGTAAAGCCACTTAAGGGAAATGGTTAATGGAGACAGATGGGGCCGCAGGCTCTTGAGGGGGTGGGATAGATGCCACTGTGTTCACTGTTGTACAGTGCAGTGTGGGTGTGGGTGTGCCAAGGCTGGCTCCACACGCCAGGCTGTCTGAAGACCTGTGGTGATTTTTCATGCACTGTTTTCCAATAGAGATTTATAGCAAAGGCTACAACAGGTGTATGCCTCGACACTGGAATACTTGGAAATTTTTCAAATCGCAGTTTAATGGAGGGGGAGGAGGGCATATGTTACCAAGGGTGATCACAGACCCACAACAGGAATACGTCCATATTTACTGCCATCGGCTTGCAACGCAGATGCCCTGACTGCAGCCTCAGGTGACTCGTCGAAATGTGGCACTTAGGAATGCACATAAAGGGTGGAGGTTGGTCAGGAGGGGGTGGTGTCCATTTTTTCTGTAATTGTAATTGGCAGAGATGGATTTCAATCCAATCCACCAAAAGAAACCCAAGATGATTGGACAGTGTCACAAAAGCAAGAAAGAGCCACTAAGGTATACCTGTGCTTCAGATGGGGGCTTCATTAATGGAATGGCAGGCCAAACAATTGATAACTTGCTCTTCATTAGATGGTTTGCCTACATGAGGTCCTGTCAGAACAGTATACTTTTTATTGTGAGTGGTTTGGATCAACCTGATGAAATTAGCCTGAAAGCACAGTGCAGGGATACGCACCCCTGCTCTTAATTATCTGATTGGATTAATTATCCTGAGAAATTAATGTATGTGAGCATATGCTGAAGGTGATCAGCATTTGTTCAGACTGTTCAGGTCAGACTGAATCACCTGCGTCAATTTAACAGAATATCTGAGCCAATTATGTGATTAAGAGTTCAGGTGAAACAGAAACCTGGGGCATCTCCAGCAGCCTAGGACCAAGACTGTTCGCCCCTTGTGCAGTAATGAAGGCTTAAGACCTATAACCAGAATGTTCCAGGTTCTAATCACAAGATGGCCATTTAACATGTATGCTATCCTCATCCTGGATGTGATAGCTCTACAAACACATTGTCTGTCCCATTATATGTAAATGATCGACTAGCTGTCTCATGCCTTCCATCAATGTCTTCCCATCACATCCCAGGAGGGCGGGACACGTCTGGACCACCAGCTGCAGCGCTGAACTGTTTCACCACCTTGTAGTACAACAGCACAAGGCCAGGTTTATACAGCGGCACAATTTACTGCAGTTTTGTTTGGTTTCGTCTCAGTAACCCCTCAGGGACAGCGACACTAATTAAAGTTTATGACAGATTCACAGCACAAGCTTATGAGGAGGAGTTTGAACACATGCTCAAACAAACTGAGGTGACTGCCAATAACACAGACATAATACTTACATATTATGTATGTATTATGTCACTGCAGAGAAATAGTGTGGTACAGTGATGAAGAACAGGGCTTGTAACCAAAAGGTTGCCAGTTCAATTCTCCACTGGGGCACTGTTGTTAGCCCACAATTGCCTCAGTAAATATCACAAATGGATAAAAACTGTAAGCTATGCAAGTCACTCTGGATAAGAGCAACTGCCAAGTGACAATAATGTAATGTAACACATTTATATATGTTTATGTATGTCTATATGTACAATATACATTTTGACCATCAAGACTGTTACAAAGCACTGAACACCACATGGCAATTTCTAAAGGGAAATAAAAAAAACTAAAACCAGGCTGTTGATAAATATTCCTTCTAATTTTCCACCATTTCCACAACCATTTTCCGCTGTATAGACATTTTCACATTAGATTATTTAGAAGTATTACATCATTAAAACATAATTCAGGAGCTTCATCCTGGAGTTGCGCTGTAAGATTAATAGAGGAGGGTTTTTCACAGAATTCTGTAATTGGTTCATCTGATCAAAAATTCCACTTTGCATAGCAGAGGGAGTATCATGTCTCCAAGCAGCTTCTACAAGAATCTATCCAAGAATAAGTTCACCTGCACAGAAATGGAATTTTAAATACCGACCATCAGGCTTCCATTTGTGAATGTAAGCTGCAGAGCATGATTGTGTAGTAGCAATCCAATCTTAAAAAATAACTGTGCTCGATATTTGAGAGCCAAACCAATGTAGGTGCTTCTTATAAAAAAAATAATTATGTTACTCCATCCTTCAACCCATTAACAAATTACATAATTTATGCCTTTGAAATGTATAAATAAACCTCACCTCAAAGAAATAGATTAAACATTTTGTGTGCTGTAGTTACCAGTCAAAAAAACAGGCATAGCACTGTATGTCAATGCATGTAAACGTAGAACTCTGTGGGGCTCTCTGTAGATGTCAAGCTACAGATGCCAAAGGAAACCATTTCACTGACTCACGAGAGTGCACCTCCTTTGTATGGGACATTTAAACATCAGTGCTGTCTAAAACGCTCTAGTACAGAGTTTCCAGAGTTTTCTCCTCAAACATTTTTACATTCATACATCAACCAAATGAATGATAGAAATAACTTGTATTTGAAAATAATAAAAACTGATTTTATTTTTATGTCAAGGATGTTGATTGAAAGCTGAAAGCCTTTTGCAAGGGCAGCTGTGGCACTATGATCTGGGTGAATGTTTTGGAAAATGGATTTTTTCATAAATATTGTGAGAGTTTGAATGAGTTTTGTGCCACCACCCTGCAGGCGCTTGTTATGGTTGTTTGGATCGAGATTTGGCTTTTTAAGTAAACACTTTATTAAAGCTGTTTTGAAAGAGCCAGGCACACAGCCCATGGGGGCTTTGATTATATTCAAAACATGGTTGGCACAGAACAGGTGGCACTTCCTTTGCAAGCTCTATGGGAATCGGATCATACAAGCATGAGGAAGGTTTTTGAAGTTAGCTCTTCTGGTTATTTCAGACTCATCTATCAAAGACTAAACTTCTAAGGATTGTCTTGGCCCGACAGAGGGAGCGATGGTGATGTCTAGCACATGTATTGCATTAGCAGGCACAACTGCTAAGGTTTTTTGAAATGTCATCGCTTTTTTTTTTTTAACTGAACACATACACAAAATTATAGGAGTGTCTCTTTGTTTATTTGTGAATCAAGCAAATGTGTCAAGGAGAAATCTGGGATTACCTTTGCTAGTCAGTAACTTCAGAAAAAAGTAAAATGACCTTGAGGAAGAGAGATTTCTTTATTGGCTATCATGTCATAGGCCAAATTGATGTTATAAAACCTAAGTACTACCTGTGTGGTTTTAGCATTTTTCAGTCCTCACTCAGCTTCTTCAAAGCAGCAGTAAGAAAAGAGGGAGAAGGGCCTTGACAAATGTTGTCTCCTGCATTTTGATTAGTCTAACTGACCTCGGCTGAACTGAGTCGGGCAGGCTCACTTCTTTCTGTTGTCAAGCTTTTGGTAATAAGAGGAATTCAGGTTGGCTCCACAAATGTGCATTTCTGAAATGAAGACATTCTGCTCAGTGCATTTGACTTGTCATTGGAAGTCCACATGTATGAGTGTATAATATGTATGACATGTACTCATGGGGAAAAAAGCTCTATTAAAAATAGACTGTCCAAGAAAACTATTCTCAACAGAAGCTAAGCGATCAATACAGAGCAATTTGAACCTTGTGATTTTAGCATAATTGTGTATATTAAATTCTGAAATCATCCTTAGGTATTTAAGTGGCATCTCGCACTTGTCACAAAAACATTTTATACATTTAAGGAGACAAAATGTACCCTTTTTATGAAAGATTTTCATTCTCTCAACACAGTTTTCCACATATTTATACTTTAAAATGTGTTCAGTTTTTTATTTCCTTATAAATTAACAACTTGCTACACCTACTTCATTAAAACTTCAATAACCACACTGTTGATTTATTACATATTAATTAAACATTTTTATTTGCATAACAATTCTTCATGTATTGATTTATTACACATTAATAACATGCTATACCTCTTATCACAGTCCCTTCATTGTTGGCTTATTACATGTTCACAACATATATTTCATTTTAAGATAAGATAATACATATGAAGTATATTGTGGTAAATTTCTTCCACATGTACTTCAAACATGTCTATCTGTTCAGTCATGAATGTGCTATTTGAAACAAACCCCCAATACCATACCAAAAATAAAACAAAGATTGCAAAGAAATAAATTGCGCAAGACATCACATGTGCTTGACACTGTTAAAACATGTTACTATTTATTATTTTTTCATGTTGTATGTTTTCAAAAAAGGAGGTGTATGTTAGGTAGTTAATTATTTGATTATTGATAGATTAACAAATTGATTGACTAATTGATTAAGACTTTCACACTAGTTACTAATATAACTTTTTTGTCAGGAAGTGATTAAATTGTTTTCCGCTGTAAATATCGATGACATAAACTGACATTGAAAAAAAAAAATCTGACCATGTGAATGGTATAGTTTTTAATATAATGATCTTGGACGTATATTACCCATCTTTAACCTGCTCGTTATCTATTTGCTGACCATTTAAAAAAAAAATCTGCGTAATTTATGCAATTACTGTATCATCATAAAAAGTGTAAGTAGGCCCTTTAAATAAAGTGGGAAAGAAAATAGAACTGGCAGAACTGAGACGGGTAGTGTAACAATATAAGGGTATTTTAGTACAGAAACAGTGACATCAGAAATATCTACTCCTGCAGAAGCACCGTGAAGCAGCATCAGAGTTTACCATGCTTTCCATAGCCACTGGAGGAATGGACTGAGTTGATGGAAGTACCATGGAATCATCTGGGAGGAATTACACAGCCTCTCCCTTTTCCCTGCCTTCCTGATAGCACAGAGACCGGCCATCTATTCAAAAGGATCATGAGATTATGCCTATGGCAAGCATCCCTACTGGGTTAAGACCACTTGCAGCCACTAATGCTGGAGATGGAAGGCATGAGCAGGTTGGGTTTCTGTGTCTATGCGTTGCTATGCGTTTCATCTCCAGGCCTGACCATATATCACGGTTGCCCTGAGAAGCACAGGACCAGGTGACAGCTGGGGCAATCTCCATAGAAACCTGATATCGTTAAGGCCGCTCTTTAGAAGGGTGCTTGGGATCAGCGTTGTATCTTTTCACTTACACCTCATCAAATGCTTGCATCTGCTGGTTTTGGGGAGTGGTGGGGAGTGGCAACCACCTCAACCAACACAAGTGTTACACATTTTGTGCTATTATACTGACCACATATCAGCTGACGTGGAAGAGCATGGAATTATTATTATTATTATTATTATTATTATTATTACTGCACTGAAGCAGTGGATTTAACAGGTCCAGAGAGAAGTGCGCCCCTTAAAAATGCCACTTTGGGCCACAACTTGGTTTTCCAAGCTTCAGGCAGCTTCAGCTGTTTGGCACAAGAAGGAGCAACCAGTCAAATAGTTGCTGACCAATCTTATTTGGTGACCTGGTACTCAGAACTGACATTAGAATCTTTGCAAAAAAAAAAAAAAAAAAAAAAAGGTAAACCTACTGAATGCGTACTCAAGGCTTTTTTTGCCACAGTTTTTCACAGACCTTGAGAAATGACCATTGTTTGTTCTCCTTTTAATGCAATGGTAGTACTAGCTACCTGTACACATTTAAGAAAGGAAAACTTTTATTCAATGTATCCAAAAGTATTAAACATGTTTTAAACTTTTTTTTTGGGAATTTTCAAAGTGATGTTGTGGCAACCCTACCTCCCGATGTTGTGAGAAGGGAAAATGTGACGACTGCCTCACAGTTCTAAAGGGCTGAAACAACATTTTGAAGTTCTTTCTAGCGGAGATCTTAAATCAGTGAAAAGGGCTGCCGACGCGCCCACGCCTACGTATAGCATTTCCATAGCGCTTTCCAGAGCTCTCGCTGTCGAAAAACCCGAGCCGCACCGGCGGCCGCTCGCGGCTCTCCTTTGGAAAAGGTGAGAAAAATATCTCTTCGACGAGGCTTCGTTTTATCGTTCTAATAATCTTAAGTGGAGAGCCATTCTGAGAAGTCTGTCGATATATGGGACACACGGCTTCTCTGCCGGTTAAACATAATTAAAAGTCAAAAGTATGAGTGCAGAGCAGGGGAAACAAAACCTGTGCTGATAAATGCATGATTTTTTTCCTTTGTGGTTAAATACCGTAAAGAGCAGTAAGAGCTATGGTTCCTTGCCATTGGTTAGGTGCCCTTTCATTTTCTCT